>JAQBSW010004828.1:0-64410 GCA_029291075.1 Eudiplozoon nipponicum | reverse complement strand
GACATAAAATAAAATAATTAAAGGCAAATCAATAAAATTGTGAATATTACCCATCGAAAGGATTTGCGTTGTATAAAATTGTTAATTATGATAAACCTCTGGTAATACGCTTTTAAATTTTTAAGTTCTAAATTAATTAATAACGTAAGAGAAAAGTTTTAGGTCGATATATGGAAATATTTTACTATTAATGACTAATTGACCAGTAATAAGTTTATAGACCAAATAATATGCCAATCTTAATCTGGAGCTAGCTTCAGATTCTAATTCGTGCAATCTTATTTCCCTACTGTTGGTTAATGCTGTGTGCAAAATCGAACCTTGCCTATTTCCACTGCTGTTTTATTCATTATACTATCTCTATTTAATTTCATTCTGTCGCGACTACATATCATTATGCATTTACAGCATCCCAGTTGTTCTTATGTCTAGTCTACACTGAATGATCAGCAAGCTCAGATCTCGTATCATGTCCATATTTGCATCCTGTTCCGTGTTCTTCTCTTTCTACTACCTCCCTTATCATTGAGATCACACTTGTTTAACATCATTTCATATGGTAAGAACAGAAGAGTTTGTCAGACGCGTGCAATGGACAAATTAGCTATGTTGTTCGAAGACTAGTTGAATGCAATGGGATTGGTGTTAAGTTCAAGCTCGCAATTTTGATTTAAAGAATTGTAACCACCATCTGCGAAATCATGTTTGCATTTTATATTTTTATTTTCCGTTCAATTTATGCATAAAGAGATGTTCATATGTAGATACTTGAGAAGAAGATGAGAAAGAAGCGGTTTTTTTATCTGATAAAATTTCTTATTATTTTTTCACATGGAAAGGGTACTATGAATTTTATTAAGCCTCACATACCAAAAGGATTGTTTAATTGTTTTACCTACATATATAATTTAATGTTCGTGACTGCATAGAAATTGTGCAACCGACATTTCAAGTCACGTACAATGTATGCAAGACTACAAGAATTGGGAGACACATATCTAAATTTGCTTTCCATATATATTCAATGCGGTTTGATCCTCGCTAGTCAGTTTGCCGTCGTACTCTGACGATGATCATGGAAGGTAGAAACGCGTCAGTGCGTGCGACTGGCGGTAGTTTTGCTGTTGTTTGACGACTGGTTAAATACAATATTATTGATGTTCACTTCAAGCTCGCAAACTTGATTTAAAGAATTAGCATACTGTGATTGCATTTACACTTAGCTAAAATTTCAAACTCGAATTATTTGTTTGTCTTTAATTTCTATCATTTGCTGCCCTCCGTAATCTATAAAGTCATTGTTATGTACGTCATTCAAAATGGTATGTATTAAGCAATTAGTGTAACGCGTGTAAGGTGTAAATTAAAATCTAGTCATTGTAATTTCCCTTATTTGGTTGTACAAATCAGTACACACACACGCGTGACGCTTGTTTATATAATGAAATCTATGTTAGCTATTATGGGAAACCTAAACAGAATTATAATTGGTGCTGTTAAATTAAATATCACACTTGTTTTGATTGTTTGTTACTGAAGTTTTTCGTGAATTGTGAGCCGATGAAGGACACCGGCTGAGGTAACCGGAAAATTTGGCAATAAAAAGATGAACTGAGATCAACCCTGTGTTAGTCACAACACAAATAAGGTCATTATGCTACATCCACTATCGCAAGAGTTATTTCTTTAAGGCACTTACCGATGGTGATTATTCATTTTATATTTCGTTCTTTTAAGTTCGTCTACGTTAAGCGTCGATGGCAGGACATTTTACAAGCAATCGGTTTTGGCTGCTTTGTACTGTGCATGCGTCATTTACAGATTGTGTACTGAATTTACGATATTGTGCATTTATCTTTTTTGGCTTTAAGATTTAATGCGCAAAATTAATCCTCTCTCTGCTTATTTTCATTATATTAATTTGTTGATCTATTGGTGTTATGCTTTTTTTTATTTCTATATAAGCGGTAGTGACTCAGTCTTCCCCCTACTTTTTTTTAATTTACATTTTAGCATTCCAAACGAATCAATGACATCAGCATTAGTGAGAATGGATGTTATATCGCCAGCTGTGCTGAAGATGCTAAAGTGAGTTGGCTAAATACGTGTCAACCCATCTAATAGGCTAATGATCATACTAACTTCTTATGTGTTGTAGCCCTCGTTTATTTCTTCTGGCAGCATACATTCGTACGTTCATACGTATATACATGTAACATGTCACATTTACATAGGCCGTTTATAGAGGAATCTTTATTTCAAAATTTATAGAACTATACTTTAGTGTTTCAATACAATATATTCGTGGTCATTAGGTTAAGTTAATAACAATGTTCATTTAGGTCAATTAATTTAAGTATATCTGTCTTATTTACACACATTTAACAATAATTGATTGCGCGGGTGGTGGTAACAAATTCTTTAAATCAAGTTTGCGAGCTTGAAGTAAACACCAATCCCATTGTATTTAACCAGTCGTCGAACAACATAACCAAAACTACCGCCAGCTGCAACGCACTGACGCGTTTCGACCTTCCATGATCATCATCAGAGTACGACGGCAAACTGACTAGCGAGGATTGCCTATATATGTATATGTGGCGAAGGCTGCAAACAGTTAATGTTCATGACTGCATAGAAATTGTGCAGCCGACATTTCCAGTCAAGTTCAATGTATGTGAGACTGCTAGAGGTGAGAGCCGCATATTTAAATTTGATTTCCATATATATTCAATGTGGTTTGATCCTCGCTAGTCAGTTTGCCGTCGTACTCTGATGATGATCATGGAAGGTCGAAACGCGTTTAGTGCGTTGCAGCTGGCGGTAGTTTTGTTATGTTGTTCGACGACTGGTTAAATACAATGGGATTGGTGTTTACTTCAAGCTCGCAAACTTGATTTAAAGAAATTATTTACACACACACACAGTCAGTCAATCGTACATTTTCTTACAGTAGTGCGCTGACAAGAAACAATATACTGTAAACGCCCCAGCTTCAATTAAATGCCGTACGACGTTACAAACTCTGTTAAATTGCTATGGATATAGTTATTGTACTGATAGGGGGCCCATAACAGGGCCGGTCGTGCGTTCTCCGGAAAATGCCGAGAAAGATCCTTCAGAGTAAAGATGTCCTAGAGCCTTGGGTTGATTCTGGCTGTGGTTCCTTCTGTTGTTGCGTTGTAATCTCGATGTGGAAACTTCGTTGAAGTTCTGCATTAATTGGCTCGTCTCGCTGGTTGTACAGCAACATGATGTTGCCAATTGTTGGTGAAGCCAATCCAATAACCAGTGTAGGTGATGACAGCCGACAGTACGCACACGTAACGCAAAGCAGAAGGCAAATGCGACAACTGAACTGCATGGTAAATTTGCCGTGCTTAAATAGCCATGCCATAGTAATATATGTCTACCTGCACACTATTGGTTAACGGCAAGTTTCGCTTTTTTCTCATTGGTGAAACGTAAATTAAATTGAATTTAATTTACGCAATATGTCGGCGATTAATTTGTGTCGTTACAATACTGTTTCTTCATAAAACACAAACGCGGACAATTGGTGACTTGTTATAAAATGTGCTGACAACACAAATATACACGAGCATGTGTGGGTCATATTTAGCGTGCGTTTCATCACGCGCACAACATAACATAATTGCAGAATTAAAAAAAGCACAGACTGTGTATTTTCCACCATTTTCCGTCTCATATAACTCATGCGTGTTTTCTTTGTCATAAGCATTTCAGTGATTGTACTCGTCAGTTTCATTTAGTCATGCCTCTAATAGGCCAGTTTAATTTATAATACTCTTTAACATGCCCAGTGTAACGTATGTGGACCATAACTTCTGTTCGGACTTTCTCGGGATATTTTTAGAAAAAAATCAAAATACCGACTTAAGTAACAGTATTAATTAGCCTTCGGACTGGGTAAGGCTTACTAGATTGTTAATAAACTTCTAGCCAGAAGAGGTCTGTTAGACTGGCGACCGCGCCAGTATTCTATTGTTCTGTGTTGGATTATTATGTCAGATACGTGTATACACATCTAAATAAAATTATTCATGCATAAACACATATGTACGTACATGCACAAATACATTCGTACATAAACATATTCATACAATTATTACCTTTTTATCCTCCGAGTCGGCCGATGCAGAATAGATTCATCGTTGTTCTTGCTGTTCATGATTATATGTGCCCTATAAAATAACAGTTCGTCTTCTTTGCGTGGGTTGTTTGTATTCAGAGCTTTTCTTCTATTAGATAGATGCCAACAAGTGCTGTCGAACACTATCGGCCCAGGTTTCAGTAGCCAAAACTTTACTTCAGAAGCGAAAAAATATGATGATTTTCTAATGTCTTTGTTAACTGGTCTTGATGGTCAAAAGACTAACTTAGTATGAACGCAAATAAAATCCACTATGCACACTACAGGTTCTTATATACGTGACGTTGTTTTCTCCTGTAGAATAAGTCAATGCGTCTCATAAAAGTCTGTTACGATTTTTAAAACTAAGCGACAAATTCCTGCTAGCTCAGTCTATAAAAATACTCGTAGAACTCTTAGATGCCAACTTTAGCATGGTAAGAAGTTGACTTTGGACCAGAAAGGCTGAAGAATTTTTATAAATTTTCGCATATTGTTATATCATATGTTCATTCGAAGTTAGTGACAAAATAAATGGTTTAAACAAATATCTACCAAATGGTAAAATACGTGGCCAATACGTGATAAGTTCCCAATAAAGACGGAACCGGTCTACTGTATGAATAGCCTTTTCTACACTATACAATTATTAGTTTATACAGACAAATGTATGTAAATAATGGGTCAGGTGTTTATATCAAGTTCCTAACCCTGATGATAATAAATATTATCACCGCCCGCACAACCAACGTTCGCTTAACCATATAAATGTTACAATGTTTCTTCTTGATAGGTGGGCTAAACAGTTTGCTGATCAATTTTTGTGAGCACCTGCACCAGTCATGACCTGCGAAATTATACCTGTATGAACAATGTGAAACACTTATCTCGAAATGCGGAGAGAAATCTTATCTCCTAAAAATTGCAAGATTGCAAGTCTCGATGATCTGGATTCGACCTTATTTAATTACGTTGGCGCCACTTTTGGGCATTGATTAATCTTTTACTTACTATATGAAAAGTTTTTGTAGTCGGGTATCATTCCTTTCTACAAAAAGGCACTCGTAATTCACAAGATTACTATCGTGGCATAAGCTTGACACCAGTCGTATCCAGGTTATTCGCTTAAATTATCTTCCACCGTCTCAGTGCTTCGAATAGTTCAAGTATGTGAGAAAATCGAACTGGATTCCGGCTGAGACGATGTTGTAAAGATATTATTTTACGTCAGAACAACTACTGGAACAACAACAATTATATCGCCGTCCGACAATATCCTTTTACTAAGATTCAATAGTCATTTGACTCTGTAGATCGCAAAGTTCTTTTTGATATTTTTTCGGAACTTGTTGTGTCGATCAAATATTTAACCATAATACGTGCTTTCTACAGAAATATGTCTGATTGCACTAATATATTCACATAATCGGTCAACTTTATTACTGGTGTCCTTCAAGTATGTCCACATTCCAAATTTTTTGTTTTACTTTGTTTTATATGCACTTAGGAACTATAATCATTCATATTTGCAGGATGCAGGTGTCGAAGTTCTCCGTGGTGGTATATTAGCCCATCTTCAATATGCAGGCGATTTTGTATTATTATTCGTCAATCCAAATTCTGCCCAGACTACATTAAGTAGATTATTAGTCGTCATTCCATCTTTTGACAGGAAATTCGTACCATCTAAATGTAGGATAAATCTCCTAGATCACGCATCATTCTTTTAAACTTAGTGGCTTTAATGTGAAAATCCGTACGTAGTTTACAGTTTTACATGTATTGGTAGCTGTAACAAAAACTTGGGTAATATCAGTGACGAACTGATTATGGGAATCGAAAATGCCTTCTCTAACCTTTGTCAACTACGGAGAAACACAAGTATTTTACTTTGTCTGAAAAATCGCGTGTATAATGCATCTGTACTTTCATGTGGTCCACATGTATATCATAGTCCTTGGTTGGAAACCCGGCGCGATATAACATCGAATTGAGCTAATTCGCGATGTTATTGCAAATTTCTAGTAGAACCAATTTTTTACATTCTGTACTTAGTTTGGAAGAGTTAACTGCGAGGTATAATCTTGTTTTTGTCGCCCTTTAACCACTATAAATTTTGGTGAGGAATGTGGAATAATAGGACGGTACAATCTCCTAGACGAATGTGTAAACCTGTAATAGTGAAGCTAACATAATCTAAAGTCAACGACAATGCGACTTCAATGCTAACCCACACTATATAATATATATACCGAGTCTGTAAAGGATACTAACACTATGGCTATTGTGTTAGTAACTGATACCTCTTTTGAAATCGATGAGTACCGGATAATAACACTATGGGCGTAATACCGGCTCCTACTGATGAGTCGCCAGTAAGCACGAAACGAATGTGCATTAGATTACACTTTCCGTTCATGCTGCCTTTGGTTTATCCTTCTGGTCACAACTGAACTAATTTGTTACTAGGTTCGCAACAGCTAATACCTACTAGCATATATATATATATATATATATATATATATATATATATATATATATATATATATATCTCTCTCTCTTCAGCTCTCGCAACAAACAGTATTTAACTGTTATATATTTAAATGAAGGTTGCGATCTTGACTTAAACACCGGTCCCATGATTTACATAAATTTATTGCTATAAACTAAGCACTGTATAATTACTCGAACGGGAGAAAATTTCAACATAAACGCCTGTTTTAAATCAAATTGTGAATACGCGTCTGCATTTGCACGACGCAACCCTGAAACCGCACATGTATATTCGCCAGTTGTAGCATTTCAGGTAATTACTAAATGCAACGACAGAAGGGAGTTAGCCACATACGAAGCTTTATTGATAAACTAATTAAAGCCAGATTTATGCAAGCAGAGGAAGCATGTTCAGACATTGAGCTTGAACTGGAGGTGATGCACTCAATTGATTGTTTGTTCCCTTATTGTGCATTCTCTCCATGTCAACAGGTTCTTTTTTTGTTTGGATTTTCAACATAAATATAAAGAGATGTTTTTTTAGTTAATTTTGAAGAATATGAGAAAGAAACGGTTCTCGTATCTTATACAATCTATTTTTCTTTTTGCACATGAACATGGTACTATGACTAAAAAGATTTATTATATTTCTCAAAAACAATGCTAGTTCTGCGTGGTAATTTTATTTGCATAGTATTTTCTCTTGTATTTAAAAAGAAGACGTATCCCATGTCAAAAAAGGAAACAAAGTCTTCCGCTCTTCATGTTGCAGAAGCGTGTATGGCGAAATAAATGATTCATTCCACTAGACCTCACCATGAACATCAGTTTACGTTTGAAATGAACCACTTCATGCATAATGAATAGAAATATCCGGCTCTAAGAATGGCGCATCGCCTTCCTCCTAGTTGAACTGACTGAAGCATATCGTGTGATATTTTTATTTGAAGTGGTCGCATCCTTTTCATACTGGTAATGTCTATGCTAACATTGCTGGTCGTCATTCGGAAATATACAAAGCTCCTTGCCAGATTTTTGAAAAATAGGTAATTTCGCTTGACTTTACCAGTGGTAACATTTTACTGCCTATTTTTAGATGATTCTTGCTTCATGCAAGTGCTCTTTAATGAAATTTTCACATACAGATTTAACTAACGGCGGACAATATGTGGCAGGAACTAGTTAATTTCAGTTGTTAAAAACTTAAATTGCGCTAGAGCCACAGGTCGCGTGAAATTGGCCGTGTCATCACGATTCAAATGGTCGACTATACTAGCTACAACTAAGAATTTGTTAGGCAAGGAAGATTACCTGGTCTATTGGAGGGAGTTCTTTTTATCCCTTCTTGTAACTTTTTCTTTACCAAATCTCCCTTTGAATATATATGCATGTGCATACGATAGACAAACGGTCAAAGTTTCTACAAGCATCGACATGCGAAAATAATTATCATTTGCATAAACAAAGTATTTTTCATAAGGGAGGACCTTTCGATAAAAAAGAGCAATAAAGATTTAACAAAATTGGCGATCTAATAATATAATTGCCTACAGTCAGTTATATTTCCACGTGGCATCTTAATTGGTTGCAGTTGACTGGCATATAAACCACAAGTAGGCAATTGCCAACGAATCAAATTTAGCATATAAGACATTATCTTTATAACTATGACTTTTTAATACACGATATAAAATTACTTTGGTATATGCGTTTTTGATGAGGTAAGCGAAAATTAAAATACATTACTATGCGCTAGTTAAACATGGCAATATAGACCACAGAAAATGAATGGTTATTATCTCTCCAGGTTTATTTTGCATATCCTCTTTTGATAGCAAAGCTTTTTTATAAATGTAACTTGTCCTCTAAGTGAAATTATTCAATCTTACTCGATCTTTTTTATGTTTTGAATAGGCGGTAATTTACACATTGACATTGGAGGATCCACCGCAGTCAGTAAACCTGGATTCAAACATGAAAGCGATCGCTCTGGCATCGGACTTTAAAAAATCTCGAAACTTTATTACTGGTGACAAGAAGGTAAGACTTGTATGCTAGTTGATCTTATAATGGTCTTACGAGCTTTAAAATCTTTTAACTTTCTTGCAGCTACTTCAGATAAATTGCGCTAACTTTTCTTCAATTAACCGTCTTATTCTTTGAGCAGAAAATCCTAGTTCTTTAATTAAGGTGTATTTTCGATTATAATTTTTTGCCACTGATATATGACTGACACCCACTAGACTATTTCATAAATCGATGCAGCTACTTAATTTGGCTCATTAAATTCGTAGTTGCGCATAAGACGCTTAGATTACGTGCAAACTTTATAATTCTACGAGTTTTATCCGGACGTTCACCATTATGCCAACATCGTCTTCCTGGTTCGAGTAAGCCAACCGCTCGGGCCGTACTATTGCATAAGAAGGCTTTTTTAAGATCCTGATCGCAAGGCTGCACAGGCAACTCTGCTGTAATTGCAACGGATGTACGAAAGTAACTCATAGCTTGGTACCATCACTCGTCAAATCGGCCATGTGTCATTGCTATAGATATCGGTAGTAAGATATACATGGATGATTCAAAATCTGCTGGATTTTAGCTGTTAACAAAGTCTAGTAAATACTGTTTGTTGCGGAGAACTAATATATATGCAAGTATGTATTAGGTTTTACGAACCTAGTAACAAATTAGTTCAGTTGTGACCAGAAGGATAAACCAAAGGCAGCATGAACGGAAAGTATAATCTCATGCACATTCGTTTCGTGTTTACTGGCGACCCATCAGTAGGAGCCGGTATTACGCCCTTTAACCACTATATATTTTGGTGAGGAATGTGGGATAATGGAACGATACAATTTCCTAGACGAATGTGTAGACCTGCAGTAGAGTAGCTAATATCATTATAGTCTCGACAATGCGACTTCAGCGCTAACTGTGTATAATATATATATATATATATATATATATATATATATATATATATATATATATATATATACTGGAGTCTGTAAAAGATACTAACACTAGGACTATTGTGTTAGTAACCGATACCAACATTATAGTACCTAAAAGGTACATGGTACTAACACTATGGTTTCCAAGTCGGTACATGGTACTAACATGAACAATGACAGATTGGGGATGGTTAGTTGGAACTTTGGGTCTAAATGGATGCCGGATGGACTCCCCCTAAAGGAAAAATAGACTAACCAAGTTAGTATATAGCTGAAAATTGTGTGTGGTGTAGTGTGCGGCAGGATGGCTCAGTGGTTAGAGCACCAGATTCCGAAGCAGACGTGCCCAGGTTCGAGTCCTGTCCGCGGCAAATTCTGGCCAGTACATGATGAGTTCCCAATAAGGACGAAACCGGTCTACTGGATGAATTGCCTTTTCTACACTATACAATTCTTTGTTGATACTGACATATGTAAGTAATTAATGGGTCAGGTGTTTATATCAAGACCGCAACCTTGATTATAATAATTGTTATCACCACCCGCGCAACCAATGTTCGTTTAATTGTATGCTATAGTTCACCGAAATTGAGAATTACAACTATTTTTGAACACCTGTTACTACAGTAAATCCATACACTCTGGCCCTGATCGATATCAGTTATCACATTTCGCAGTAAGGGTGATATCATTAAATTCAATATATAACCGTCAAGTAATGTTTGTTGCGTAGACCTAATATATATGCAAATATGTATTAGGTGTTGCGAACCTAGTAACAAATTAGTGTAGTTATGTCCAGAAGGGTAAACCAAAGACAGCTTGAACGGAAAATATAATCTCATGCACATTCGTTTCGTGCTTACTGGTAAAGATGTAATTTTAATAATGACTAATTATAAAGTGCTCCGAAGTATAAAACTACGGAATTCTTATATTTTCGATTTTTTATTTAACCATGTATGTTGGTATGTATGTATGTATGTATGTATGTATGTATGTATGTATGTATGTATGTATGTATGTCTGTATGTGTGTATGTATGTATGTATGTATGTATGTATGTATGTATGTATGTATGTATGTATGTATGTATGTATGTATGTATGTATGTATGTATGTATGTATGTATGTATGTATGTATGTATGTATGTATGTATATATGTATGTATATGTATGTATGTATGTGTGTATGTATGTATGTATGTATGTATGTATGTATGTATGTATGTATGTATGTATGTATGTATACGTTTATGTTTGTATGTGTGTGTGTATTTATGTATGTATGTATGTATACATGTATGTATGTATTTGTGTATGTATGTATGTATGTATGTTTTTATGCTTTTATGTATGTAGGTATATATATGCATAAATGCTAGTATGCGTGTTTGTTGCAATGTATGTTGGTATGTTTTATGCACTCTACGGAATTCTTATATTTTTGATTTTTTATTTAATCATGTATGTATGTATGTATGGATGGATGTGTGCGTGTATTTATGAATGTATGTATGTATGTATGTATGTATTTATATATGTATATATGTATATATGAATGTATGTATGTATGTATGCATTCATGTCTGTATTTGTGTATATATGTATGTATTTATGTATGTATGTATGTATATATATATATGTATGTATGTATGTATGTATGTATGTATGTATGTTTTTATGCTTTTATGTATGTTGGTATATAGGCATACATGCTTGTTTGCGTGTTTGTAGGAATGTTTGTAGCCATGTTTTTATGCACGTATTCAGGTAGATATTTTGCTCAGATACTTATTCTGAATTAGTGGCTTTACTTGGAACTTTGTTTTAAGGTTAACAATTTTATTTTATTTTTTGGCGAACTGCTCTTTTAGCTGTATCTTATCTGTCGTGGTATTATAGCCAAAACGAAGCGTGAAGAACTTGACAAAGCGATGGGTATCATTAGATCAGTGAAATGGCGCGGAGACCTTGTTATTTGGGCTGACGATTTTGTAAGCATTACTTTAGTCGTAATGTATCAATTTTTGAACAGATTTGGCATTATTTTTTCTATTTTCTCGATATAATTGATGATACAATGCTCGAATATATATATATATATATATATATATATATATATATATATACATATATATATGACTACTGTGGAGCTTAAAATTGTATGTGGCACTAAGTTTCGATCCATATTCACCGTCTTCCACGACTAGGCTGTTTTTACGTAATTTTTAAATTAATGTAAACTGTTTATGCTTATCACCTTAAATGGTGTATTGAGGCCTAAGAATTTTCTGACCTGATAATTTGCTGGCCTTGTCAATTCCATCTAGAACCTTTTCACGACTCTTGATTGCATGCCTCATAGAATTGATATAATTAAAATTCTCCGATCGGCTTCGATGTTGGTTATTATCATAAACTATATCCACATTAATGAGCTCATGGAAAGCAAAGTGCAAGGTGTGTGATGCCGCGTCGTTCCTAGTATCTGACTTATTTGCGTATTAAAATCTGTCGGATACTTCAGTCTATGTGTTCATCTGGCTCAAAATTCTTCTATTATCCTCTATGTCAGAGACTCCGATCTTCGCTTTTTGGGATTATGATTCAGTGCTGACCCATTAACATAGAACTTTGTGGTTTGATGACGAACAATCTTCAACTACTCGTATCGACAATGATAGCTTGAACTAGTTTGATATTATTGGAGTGTAACAATCATTTGTCGTTTGCTTCGTTCTACTGTGGGGCTAACACTATTTTCTTTGGGCCGTGGCGAAATGTGACCACGCTTGGCAGATCCAGTAGACTAGTTTTGGCTGATAAATGAAAAATTGATCTTTCGTGCCTCAAAACCAGAGACGTCTGACTACTGATACTTGTCAGCCTGTGTAGAATTCTATCTAAAAGAAGAATACTGGGTTGTTGTTGGTGCTGTTCTACAGCCCACAATTAACCATGTATAATAAAATGAACTGTGAATACATGCTTCTGTATTTGACGTGCATCATCATGCGGGTCAGCTTATCCTCATAGTATTTTAAGCTGGGGATAGGCGAAAGAAAACTATTGAAAATACGTATGAAAATGAGACCCATATAATGGAGGCTTGTTTATGCGATATTCGGAAGGTGTCTGAACGGCACTCGAGCACTCTTGTTTACCAGCTGATTTGAAAGCCAGACCGAGTCAAGACTGTGGCAATAGCCAACTTTGCGGCCGAGAACACACCAATTGTCCTATCTAGGTCTGAGGTCAATGCAATAAAAGGCCTCGCAGAAGTGGAAGAATTAAGATGGGGCAATCAGCACAATGATGGATGCGGACTTCGAATCGCAGAAGTGAATATAGAAAAATTATTTTTGACTAAATTGACGCGCTTTATACGAACATACTTGTATAAATAATTGATTAAAAATTAAGCGTTTGTGTTGACCAAATGACTTCTGACGGATTGTAAAACTTAGTAAGAATATTGGTTGTAAACATGACCACTGACTGCAGTGTTAGGGATAATTGTCTCGGCTGGAAGTTACAGTTATATCAAATTCTAAAAGAATCCGCATAAACAGCCCAACCAATATAGGTGAAGTAGACAGCTGTTCAAAAAGTACACCCTCCTGATGCTCAGAACTATTGCTTTGCGGAAGAAGATCAGCAGAATAACTTACATTCTGCTCAGAATCAAAGGACCCGCGAAGAAAAAGTAGCCAGAAAAACATTGCTACCCGTATGGATTTGTAATCAAGTTAAATTTTTCAAACTCTTCAACGGACAGCCTTTGATTATGCAATGGGATTCTGGAGTTGATGTTACGACATTACACATGGCTTGGCCGACATACAACGTATAACCTACGATAGCAAAATGTTGTCAGGTTTTTGGCACGTCGATGTAGATTGCGAGCGAACTTTGCACTAATTTATTAATAGATGATGATAGCTACCATATTTTTCTTGTCGCAACGAATACTCGGAAACTTGTGTGGGGTCTCAACTTTATTAAAAAATGGGTTAATATAATCGATTGTCAGAATAAACGTATATTCCTCTCGAGGTCGAAGATTACGAGTTACATAGAGTTGGTATGCTGCAATCCGGTGTAGAAGTGGACATGCAGACTGCCCGAGTGGTGAAAAGAGTTTCGCAGTCAATACGACACTATATTCCTGCAATCTGATTACAGAAAATGTCCCGGGACACGGCCGATCGCTATGAACTATGGATAGAACTAAACGAAGGTTACGTCCCATTTGGTGTGAATAATGCTCCTCCAAAGAAACTAGCGGCAGTGACTCAAGAAATGCAAGAGATGATAGAGACAAGTGTTCTTGAGCAAGCTTCTGTGGTTTAAGCTCTTTTTATTTATGTTTCGAAAAAGGATGGTTCGCTCTGACCGGCAGCTGATTTCTGGTAATTAAACATGGTGGCCAAACCTGGCCCGTATTTCATGCCGACTCAGTGCGATCTATTCCTTAAGCTTGCGAGAGACAAGTGGTGTTCCATGATTGACTCAAAGCAGAGCCTTTGGAAAATTGACGTTCCGGCCGAAGAAAGGTGGACAGTATCGGTGCAGGCTCCCAAAGCTCATATAAAGTTCACTCGGATACCGTTTTTTAAGAAGAACGCACCGCAAGTGTTCCGAAAAATGGACTTCTTTTTTACCGACATACGCTGTATTGTAGCGTACATTGACAATGTCATTTTATAGGAAACTATTGAACAATAATTACGTACTCGGCTGCAAAAGATGTCCAAAGCCGTAGAGTGGCGATTATATTTTAGTTCTGTTAAGGTGTAGATTGGATAGCGAGTGTGATGCCTGGACCACTCATTTTCAGTAGATGGATATATGTCATTATATCCGAACGCACAGCCTATCAATGATTACCCGGTACCCACCAACAGCAAATAATTTCGTCCGTTTATTGGTGTGATGAATTTCTATTGACCATATCTCGTACGGACGACGATTGCTCAATAACCCTTGACCAATTTAACTAGTGCTAAGATGCGGTTTCGTTGGATGGAGGAAGCTCAAAAAGCGTTTATCCAATGTAAGCAGAAATTGATAGTCGTCACTACATTTACTTTCCCGGTAGGAAGCATGTCAATTTTGACGGAGGTAATCTATTGACAATGGAGCAGTATTACAAGCGGATGGACGTCCGGCACAATTTATGTGCCGCACTTTTACTAAGGCGGAGAAAACCATACCATCACTGAAATAAAAACGACTGGCCATTGGCATACAGATTTCTTTACCAAGCACTAGTGCATTGGAGGTTGCTAGGTATTCAAATGTAACGAGTACATCGAGCAGTTGTGTGACTCGAGAAATACGATTTAAAGATTCAACATCGAGCCGGTATCGGGAATGCTGCAGATGTTGCGTCCAGCAGAATTTTCGCTGTTCGAGTATTGCCACATTTAAGGGTCTCAAAAGAAATGGGCAATGGTGCAAAATTCGAAAAAAATATTCGGACAGTTAAAAAATAGCTTATCGTTGACCAAGTAAATGGGGCTATACATGCGAAAGGGACAAAAAGTTCAATGGTTTGTGCTGGAAGCTATACGGACAGAATTGATGGCTTTTTGGCATGAAACGTTGCGATATCCCGGCACTGTGCGCCTCAACGAAACATTGTTGTCGCGATTGTATTGGCCCTGTTTGTTTAAAGAAATTCGTAGGTTATTATCAACAGTAAACTACATATCAGAGTTGTAAGCCACAAAAAAATCAGAAAAACTCGTCCCGATTGCTCTAAAGTGCTATTGTCCGAAATCAATTTCTGCCTATACACTTTATGGGTCCGTTGCTTGTGGCTCTTGGCTTAGTAGCATGTGTTCTCCATGGTCGAAAAATTTACTCGGTGGGATGAGTGAATATCACCGAGGCAAATCACAGAAGAGAAGGTTGTGAAGTTCTTAGATAAACGCTGGCTCAATTGATTTTATACAGTTCGAGTCAAAGGAATTTAATCTGTGGTGCAAGGACATGTAAATAAAGCATTCCCCGGGTAGGAACTACCATCCTCAGACTAAGGAAACTGCTGATCAAGTCCATTGGACGATGAAAGAGGTGTTGCAATATTGGTTTCACGACGCCCGCGATCCTGTTGGGGCAAATTACTTTTGATTTAGCAGTCCATGCCATTTATGGTATCAACAACTATAAGATTTGCTTCGGCAAACTTGGTCTTTGGAGGGCAGTTACAACTGCCAGGCTCCATGATCACTGCACCATAGCAGATGATAAGGAGCGCGAACAACACTTAACTTAAGTTGTGTGTACTGCACGGCGACAAGCCTCTCCCGACAGACTACACGTAAGTGCGTACGGGCTGGAGAATACCTTATGGTGGTGAAAGTGGAACCAAAGACGTTGAATTCTGTGAGTGATGGTTCGTATCGTGTGGAAATGGTGGACACAGAGCACAGTACTGCTTTCGTCAACATGCCAGGCCGATCTCCCTTAGTAGCAATGATTGAATTTGTATACATCGTCTGTACAAACTAAAAAGTGCATACGCTAATAAATGCTATTCGTTTCATCCTTATTGGGAATTAATCAAATATTTTATAAATCAGGGCACATTTGGTTCGGCGTCTGACAGCTCATCCACTGTTTCACTCAAGCCACGCACTAAATGCAATTTTATCCCTTAAACTAACTTGTTTTTGGCCAATTTTTCAATTAGATGGGGCCTATACGGAAAATAATTGAGGAATTCCAATTATGGACGAAACCGATCTACTTAATGAATTGTATTTGCTACCTTATGAGATGTTTATTAGTTACCGAAAATTTATATTTAATTAATCCTTCTTGTTGATTTGAGTTATATATATATATATATATATATATATATATATATATATATATATATATATTTCTCTGCAAAATACTTCAACCAATACGAAATATCATAAACACAAACACTATTAAGGACTCCTTCGAGATAGCAGATGAACTGAAGGGGAAGAACATTCTACAGAATAAAATAGTCTCGCTTGACGTCTCATCCTTATTTACGAACATTCCACTGGATAAGACAACGACGATCTTGTGTGACCTGATTAAAAATGAGTTTTACGATTTCCCTATAGACACCAATGACATCAAAGACCTCATATTAGCATGTACAAAAACGTGCAATTTACATTTGAAGGAATATACTACCGTCAGATCAATGGTGTAGCTATGGGAAGTTGCATTGCACCCCTCCTGGCAGATGTATACATGTATCATCTTGAAAAAACGAGCCTAAAATGTATAATTGACCAGTGCGCACTCTACAATACATACATACATACATACATACATACATATATATATATATATATATATATATATATATATATATATATATATATATATATAAAATGTGGATTCTCTAATGCTGCTAGTAAATTTGATAATAATTTCTGTTTTTTTAGTTTTGTGCTGTCGTAAGCGATCATGTTGAAGCAAAAATGATTTTTCTTTATAGAGGTTTCCTTTTTATATCTGGTTAACATTTAATAGAATTAGGTTTTGGTGCTCTGTTTGTGTTATTGGAGATTTTGGTTTAGTTTCGATGAATGTCTTTTACACCTATGAGTTTGCAAAGCTTATTTCTTCTGAATGTTCCCTACACTGTTTCTTATCAGAAAGGCTAGAAAATCTTTAGTTTTCTATCATGTTTTACGAACGTCTATTTATGTTCATTAATTGCTTCGTGAGTGAAAAGTAGTACAATGATGACAATTTATGTTCATGTCTTTCCCTCAATAACAGAAATCTGGATTCTCTACATTAACTTAATGAGCTTGAGCCTATTTTTCATATAGGCAAAGATCGTTTACGCCTCTCAAACTAGTACACCGTTGATTCGTATTTGTGTCTCACATTTAATTGTATAGCTTTGTGAATAGTTTTAATTCGACTCCGATCTTATTGAGATTTGAGTCGCAAGTGCGTTGCGACTGGCGGTAGTTTTGTTATGTTGTTCGACGACTGGTTAAATACAATGGGATTCGTGTTTACTTCAAACTCGCAAACTTGATTTAAAGGATTGTTACCACCACCCGCGCAATCAATTATTGTTTAGTCGTATTTAATCTAACATGTTTGTCTATCTATATGTACGTGATAGATTGCATTCACAATTTTTTTTAAACGTTCATAATGGCGTTTCTATTCTTCCAGAGAGTTGCTATATACAGCATGCGGGAACGATCTGCGGTGACTTACCTTATGCGGAACGCCGCCGAACAAAAGTAAGTAATATTACGTAGTGTCTTGTTTTCTTCTCATTCGTATGGGCGGAGATCTCTATTGTGGTAATTGAGAAATTCTTAGCAGTTTGTAGCATAAATGTTGTTAAAAACTTACTATTAAACTTTATTTTTATAACGCTCACTTTTATTTAACAACAATCATACTAGTTCTTAAAAAAAGAATAAATCGGTGCGGTACTGGGTATGGCATAATTACCTGATCCATGTTTTGACTAACTGAAGATTGCTCCTAGTTGTCTTTGTAACAGAAAATTTTCGCTATTCATCTCAGAGTGACTGCATCAGTATTGTAGCTCTTCACACAGAGTAAAGTAATAATATAAATGTAAGTGTTAATTTTTGTTTCCACTGCTTCATTTTTACTTATTATCATAATTACTAATGTCTACTCTTTCTCACTCTCCCTCTCTCTCTCTCTCCTACTCTATATATATATATATATATATATATATATATATATATATATATATATATTTCTAATTAGGAAGAAAAAACATTAATAACAAAGTGGATAATGACCATTTATTTCGAGACGGCTAAACTTCAATTTACAATCCTTCATTTATATACATCGTGGGTTTTCATTTGAGTATAGGGGTGGCAAAAAATCTGTCTCCGTTTTACTTTTATTTCTTTTATGAGCATTCACACAAATTAATCTGCTCAATCAAGAAATAGAAGTAAAACCGAGTCAGATTTGTTGCCACCCCCCTCATCAAATGAAAATCCAAGATGTACATTAATGAAAGATTGTAAAGTGAAGTTTAGTAGTGGTGTCTTCGTAATTAGAAATATACTGTAATTTTCGAAGGAATATATATATATATATATATATATATATATATATATATATATATATTGTGTGTGTGTGTGTGTATGTATGTGTGTGTTTTGATGCGGTTTTCCATTAAAAATAATTTCATCCGACTAAGTGAAATAAGAGGGATTGAATTTTACTTTACCTCTTACACAAATAAGACTATATTCTTTATTCTTAAATTTTAAAATAATGTGTACAAGCACGCCAGTAGTCAAATCATGTCAGGATAAGTGATTTAAATGTTAGTATAAACAGATTAATTAATGTATGAAGGCGAAATAACTTTGTCAAACAATAAAATTTAGAAAATTAGCTAACCAAGGAATGATAATTGTACACCCCTCCTTCCGAATCAGCACCCAGTTACCACAAAGACGAAATCGATGCGTACGTTTAAATGGGGATCATTCGGGTCTTTGCGAAACTGATATCGTCATCATCATGCCCAGCCGTACAAAAGCCAAAAGTGACCAATGTTTCACTGCCATATAACCATAACAATATAAATAACGATAAAAATAATAATTTAGACACAAATTATTAGTTAGATTTACGATAGAGAGAGAGAGAAAGAGCAACTAGTTACTATTAATATATTTATCAACAAAACTCACAGAAATTAGGCAAACTGAACCTCCACACAATATAATTACGGCGAAGTCATCATTAGGGAAAGGCAACATCAGCAATGCAGCTTTATTACGGCTCTCACTGTATCACATCTTAAAAAAACCAAACCTCGCAGACAACTTTGCCCTAATAAGAAAAGAATATTACGAAGATGATTCTACTAGACATTTGAAGCAAGATCGCCACTGAGCTCGATTCAATGCCACATCGCGAAGGGTTTCTAACCAAGAACTATGATGCGCACGTGGATCCCATCCTGGCAGACGGGTGGGTCCTATACTACCAAATTTAGATGTAAGTGACTTCAACTTTTTCTGCTCACCTTGCTTCTTACGCCAATCTGGTGCTGGATAAGAGAACAGAGCTCTAATGGGCAATTGAATTGAGGACATACTTTTTACTTTACTGCGGCTGACTCCTTTTGGAGGATAAGCCGGCTCCACATATCATGCAGTTTCTTGGGAATTTGGTACAAGTAGTGTCCCCTCACCACTCGGCTTTTTGATCGAGGACGCACCTCTAGCCTTTGCACATCCAAGCGCAGTCTGCAAGGCAGCAGTAAGTTGCATGGTTGCCGGTGGCTGTTGAGAGCTCATTCGCCATTCGGAAGTACGGGGTACTGTCCAGGAGTCCGTGTAATCCTGTGGCTGTTGAACCCTTTTGTGGCGGGGAACACACGCCGAGTCATGGTACCGTCGTCGGGCTCATGTGGTATTTTATAGGAGATCCGATTGCCGGTCGGAAATCCACCACGCCCTGGTGACACCACCGCCATAGCCCCGTTAGCCCATGTACGATCGGCCATCGAGACATGGTTGACACCGTCGTACCACGTTGAGGGCATACACAAAACGTGATCGAGTTAACGAAGTTCATGGAGCCTTATTTGTTTTTCTAACGAAGAACACTTGTTGACAGATCCAAAAATACGTCTACGGATGTCAACGTTGGCTATTCATTGTTGGTAACTAATATATGCTATGTTTCTCAAATAACGACGGTCGAATACCTGTAAGCGTCTAAAATCACCATCTCTAAGAGGCCAAGTTTCGTTAGCGTATAGTAAAACTATGCACACAGATGCATTGTTATCATGTTCTTTAAAGCAGTGTGAAATACTCGCGTTTCTCCACAAAATGTGATAATTGCACTGCGCAAATCCATGCAACAACGTTCATGAAACATCTACTTACACCTCGGAGAAGGCAAGGTTTATTTGTCCCGTAATATTTGGCTAATTAGATTACCGATTTGAGCTTAGTTCCGACTTCTATTTATGAGTAGCCAGCCATTTGGCGCAAAGCGCACGTGGATTATAACTTATGTCCATGTTGAGTTTGAAATGTTGTCTTTATTCGGCATGTTTCCTTCGTATGGCATGCTTAATACATATCATTTTTCGCAGTCAGAAGTGCGTGAATTATAATAAATATAATTATATAATATATAAATAATATATATATTATTTGTTGCAATAACCGATCACAGCAACCTGAGCATTTATAGCATCATAAAAAGTTTATTGAGCTTCAGCACAAAAAAATATCGAAGACATAATTTTAAATTCTGGAATAATCTTAAGATATGAGTGAACTTAAAATCTATTTAATGTCATGCATTTATAAGGTGCATTGATATTTTTTCCATGTGTGTCTTGATATATATATATATTCTTTTGAAATGCGAGCTTTAATAAAATTCATTGTACCCTTCTTATGTGCAAAAAAAAAAGAAATTTTATCAGATATAAGAAAATTTTCTTTCGCATGGTCTTCTCAAATATCTACTCATGAACATATCTTTATATAAAAATTGGAAAGCAAAACAAGATAGAAATATGTGAACAAAGCGAGTGTGAAAAATAGAAACCAATCAAATTGCGTGCGTCACATCCAGTTCAAGCTCAATGCTTGTACGTGCTTCTTCTGCTTACATAAATCCGGCTGCAATTTGTTTATCCATAAGGCTTCGTATGTGGCTAGCTCCCTTTTGTTTTTGCATTTAGTAATTACTTTGAATGCTACGTCTGGAGAACATACGTGCGTTGTTTCGATGATGTGTTGCGCAATAGCAGACGTGTATTCACCATTTGGTTTAAAACAGGCGTTCAAGTTGCAATGTTCTCTCATTCGAGTAATTAACCGTCTGGTCGATCGGCCTACGTAAGTTGATCGACAACTTGCGCATGTGTATTGGTAAATAATATTAGATATCGACATTAACGGCTGTTTCTCTTTGATTGCTGGTAAAGGCAAGTGTGTTACCCTAAATAACACTCGTAGTTTGGCTGCATTAAATGTGCGTGTCAATGCTGCTTCAACTTTCTTTTTTGCCATTCGGGAAACTGCATCCCCCTTAAATGGGATGTTTAGGTAGACGGTTTTCTTCTCTGGCCCATAGTACGTCTGTTTCTGGTTAACTCCCCTTTTAATAATTGATTCAATTAATTGTCTGGGATAGCCATTAGACATTAAATCGTTAATTGCTTTATTATATTCATTTTCTTTAGAATCTTGACTAACCAACCTGTCAATTCTTGAAAAACAACCACGAACTGTTGATAATTTATATTGAAATGGCACAAAACTGCTGTAATGTAAATACTGTGCAGACCATGTTGGTTTATGGTAAATTGTTCTGTTTAATTTACCATTAGTTTCTTTCTTTAATAGTACATCTAGGAAAGGCAGACAGTCATCTTTCTCGTGCTCTGACGTGAAACCGATATTCTTATATGCTTTGTTGAAACTTTGAAGCAATGTTCGTGATTGCGACCTGTTCTTAAGTACAAGAAATATATCATCCACGTACCGTATATATTGAGCACATTTACTTATGTCACTCTTTAATGATGTATTTTCTAGGTGCCCTAGAAAAATCTCAGCCAACACTGGAAATAAGGGGCTTCCCATTGGATGAACGAATATACTAACGAATCCAGAACAATGGCTGTAGATACTGGTAGAAATAATATATATATATATATATATATATATATATATATATATATATATATATATATTACCGCCAGGCGGCCAGTCAATTTGTTCCTCGATGAACACGGTAATAACGTCAATTGAATACAACAATTTATATATTAAACACCAGTAATTATATGTACACTTATTCATTGAGTGTTAATCACATTTTCACGATGAACAAAATCGCCCCATCCGAGTTCACTCAAGTCAAATTTTAAAGTCTGTAAGATTGTTAATAATAATTTAAACAAACGAAAAAGACTGTTCTAGAAGGATGACACAATTTACGGAAATGAGAATTATTCTTAATCAAGCATTACGAGCATCATAGCATGGCTGGTAACCTGAAAATAGTCTTCTGTACATAAAATAATATAAATGACCCTTAACATCGCTATCATATATATATATATATATATATATATATATATATATATATATATATATATATATATATATATTTATCACAGCGATATTTAGGGTCATATATATGTAGCACAGCCACTTTTACAGACATTTTATTCCTCTATGTATAGAACAATAATTTAAATTTACCAGAAATGTTTATTTATGTTCGTAATGCTTCATTAAGAATAATCTTCTTTTACGTCCATTAGTTCATTTTCTAGAACTGTCGTTTTCGAGTTTTAGAATTCATAACTATTTAAAACGGTAACTAATTTGACTTTGTGTAGACTCTTTAAAATTTGGCGTGTGTTAATGTGTACAGACTACATTGTTTGAATATTACACACACACACACACATATAGTCATATATATATATATATATATATCCTGATATGAATAAAATATTTAGTTTACATTTATATTTCCTTCGCTCACATATTTGCATGTATTTTATTATTTATTGTAAGCTATAGTGGTACCTCGAGATACGAGCAGCCTAACATACGAGTTTTTTGAGATACGAGCCGGAGCTCGGGCCATATTTTCGTTCAAGATACAAGCCGTGTTTCCGGATCATCCCGCTAGTTGGCGCACAGGCTCGAGCATTATCCGAGAGAATCTCTCGCTCACGCACACGTGTTACCCGTTTGAATCGAAATGTATCTTGTGCGCTGTACTCTTTTTTGCTTGATTTTTGCGTAATTACTGAAGTTTTTTGTGTATTATCCATGGGGCCGTTTTCTGTCAACCAAATTTGTTAATTAATGTATGTTCTCAATTGTTGCGTTATATTTATTCTAAGACTTGCGCGAACTTTGCCGATTAAACATGCAATATTTTTAATGGGTAATGATGGAACGAGAGGAAGTATATTCGATGTTGAGAGCACATTGTGGCTGTTGAGTATAGTGGCTCTAGTGTAGGAGATACGACAAGCCTAGCTTTATCCAACTGTTCTTGAACAGGAAATAAAAAGTATTATTATAATCAAGGTTGCGGTCTTGATATAAACACCTGACCCATTAATTACTTACATATGTCAGTATAACCTAAGAATTGTATAGTGTAGAAAAGGCAATTCATCCAGTAGACCGGTTTCGTCCTTATTGGGAACTCATCAAGTACTCGTCCGCGGCAAATTCCCAGTACTTGATGAGTTCCCAATAAGGACGAAACCGGTCTACTGGATGAATTGCCTTTTCTACACTATACAATTCTTAGTTTATACTGACATATGTAAGTAATTAATGGGTCAGGTGTTTATATCAAGACCGCAACCTTGATTATAATAATTGTTATCACCACCCGCGCAACCAATGTTCGTTTAATAAAAAGTATTGCTTTACAGATCTACCGGACATCTGTGTGACCTAGTAAATGATTGCCAATCTGTTGCGCCAAAGCGTAACATCGCATCACTAGTCCCAAAACGAAAAGTCAGAGAAATGCAGTCGACCACGATAACTTCATAGAACCTTGGGGAATTCTCCACATTATAAACACGGCTGACGCCTAGCTGGTTGTACTAGCTGTCGAAAGCTTCAATATTGCCTTATGTGTACACGTTTTATGAAGATTTCGTTGCCTGAGAAAAATGTAGGCGTTTATTTTTATTTGTTCTGGCCATATCGAGTTTAGAATAACTGATTAACAAATTTCAAATTTTCATTGTTCCTCTATTCGTCTTACTCTTTTAAGGCTGTCGGCTGATTTATTTCCCTGTCGGCTGCATTGGTGCAGCGATGATTGTTTTTTTATTGGTTGGGGCCGATCCGTACGCATTTGTAAAATAATCGATCGATTTCCAGCTCGTGTACCAACGAAGACTAGACACGGCAACAAACAATTAGCGATTCATGCCACTCCAAGTTCTGCAACATCGGGCAGCACCAGCCCTCGCTATGGTGCCAGTTTGAGTTGCTCAAGCAGTAGACGTAACAGTTCTTGTAGTGGACAGGGTACAAGCCGACCGACCAGCCCCTTGTTCGGCCCACCAGACTCAAATAACTATCATGCTACTTTTACGGTTGATAGCAACAATCGAGCGACATCAGTTCAGGTTACGGCCAATGAGTCCGAGCCAGTACCTATCATTCTAACATCTCCACTACCGACTGATAGACAGTCTGCTGAAGTTGTCCCAGCAGTATCCTCAGCCGACACGATGGCATCTGCACCATTGCGCACCGGTTTGTTTGCGACGAGTAGACAATCAATTACATCATCAGCTGGTAACCGTATTTGAACATGTTGTAGCATATTGCTTAACTAAAAATTCGTTTCTTTAAAGTGGGTGATCCTGTAATAATTTAGCACGTTAAGTTGCAAACACACCAGATAAGTCCTGACGCAGCGAAGCGCACGCACTCCGCTTAATTATAATTTATGCACCAATCACTTTTTACTGGTTTTTACTTCTTTAAATCAAGTTTGTGAGATCGTAGTAAACACCAATCCCATTGTATTTAACCAGTCGTCGAACAACATAGTTAAACTACCGTCATATGCGGCTCTCACCTCTAGTAATCTCGCATACTTGACCGGAAATGTCGACTGCACAGTTTCTGTGCAATCGCAAACAATAACTTTCTGCAACTTTCGACACATATATATAGGCAATCCACTTAAACAATTATTGATTGTCATCACCACTCGCAAAATTAATGAATGTTTAATTGTATTGACTATATACATGTGGCGAAAACTGCAAAAAGTTTATGTTAATGACTGTATAGAAATTATAAATCCGGCATTTCCAGCCAAGTCTAATGTATGTGAGACTATTATAGGTGAGATCCGCATATTTAATTTTTTCCATATATATATATATATATATATATATATATATATATAGAATAGAATTGCACGGCGGCTGAATAGAATAACTAAGGACAACTTTCCCAGTGTTAAAGTTAATATGACATTCAGTACACAGAGAATCATGAGTTTGGATGCCAAATATCAATTGCCAATTCTCTCCAAATCATTCATAGTCTACAAATTCTCATGTATGTGCGGTAGCACATATATCGGACGTACGAAGAAGCAATTGATAAGCAGAATCCAGCAACATTTGCCACAGAAATTGATTAACAAAGGCTTGCCACCGTCAGGAAAATCAGCTATTTCCGATCATATATTGGCAACGGGGCACCCTGTCAATTCGACCAATTTCACAATTTTACATAAAGCAAAATCCGAAAAATTATTATTTATCTACGAAGCACTTTACATAAAACAACAAGCACCTGACCTTAACATTCAAAAGTTTCATCAACATGATATCCTTATCGACTGGCCAAGAATAACAAAATTCAACAACAATCTACTAGTATCCAGCCAAGAACCATTAGGCCCTCTACTAGAATCAACAAACGTACAATCGGATTGGCAACAATGTGAAGTGGAAATAACAGAGGCGCATACGATGACAGAAGTCTCCAAACAATGTGAGCGTTTAACATTGCAATCAACATTAGCGTTGTTACCAAGCGAAAATAGCAATCTTGCGCAGCGGGGTGAAACGATCAACTATACTGGGAAAAATAGCACTTGTACATGTAACAGGGAACAATGTGCACAAATGGCTAACTCTCAAGATACCAAAACAATAATGACAAGATCTCAGACATCACTTCGCAATACTGCGAGAATGACCTTTACATACAAACACGCATACACAACACAAACACAAACGCATACACACTCACCAACTAGTCAAAACAAGAAACAACAGTAATAACGAGTCAGATTTGTTACCAATAGCATAATCAATTGAAAACCCAAAATGTATAAATATGTATGATTGTATAAGAGATGTTTAGTATTCACGAAATAAATGGCCTTTATCCACTTTGTTATTTATGTGTTGTTTTCCTAATTATAAGAATATATATATATATAAATTTGCACTTTGATTCTCGCTAATCAGTTTGTCGTCGAGTTCTGATTATGATCATGGAAGTTCAAATGCATCAACACGTACTGACGGACGGTAAATTTGCTTAGTTGTGCGAGTAGTTATGAACAACTGGATTGGTGTTTATTTCAACCTCGCAAACTTGACTTTAAAAATTGGATAGTGTTATTAATATATAAGATATTTTGTTGCACTTGAGACAAATTTTTAGTGCTGTTGATGTAGTTATTTTTATTTTTCATGTTGTTGTTTTTGTTTTTATTCTCATGCTGTTTAATACTTTCCGTTCATGCTGCCTTTGGTTTATTCTTCTGGTCACAACTGAACTAATTTTTTTACTAGGTTCGCAAAACCTAATAAATACTTGCATATATATTAGGTCTTCGCAACAAACAGTATTTAACTGTAGTATATATTTAATTGAATGATGTCATGCTTACCGCGAAATGTGATAACTGATATCGATGAAGGCCAGAGTGTATGGTTTAACTGGAGTAACAGGTGTTCGGAAATTGTTGTAATTCTCAATTTGGGTGAACTTTAGCATAAATTTATATCCATCAGGTTGGTATCATGTACCGACTCGGAAACCATAGTGTTAGTATCCGGTACTCATCGATTTCAAAAAAAGGTATCAGTTACTAACACAATGGCCATAGTGTTAGTATCCTTTACAGACTCGGTACATATATTATATAGTGTGAGTTAGCATTGAAGTCGTATTGTCGTTGACTTCAGATTATGTTAGCTTCACTATTACAGGTTTACACATTCGTCTAGGAGATTGTACCGTCCTATTATTCCACATTCTTCTACCAAATATATAGTGGTTAAAGGGCGTAATACCGGCTCCTACTGATGAGTCGCCAGTAAGCACGAAACGAATGTGCATGAGATTATACTTTCCGTTCATGCTGCCTTTGATTTGTCCTTCTGGTCACAACTGAACTAATTTGTTACGAGGTTCGCAAAACCTAATACATACTTTCATATATATTAATTCTTTGCAACAAACAGTATTTAACTGTAATGTTGTATTTGACGGTTTTAGCGTTATCTTGAATTGGTTTGTACTCGTGCCGATTTTGTTGATATTGATCACTTAATTATGTAGAACCTGATGCCCTTATTTTTGTAACTGCTCTTGATGTTGATCCTTTTATTTACTATTGGGTCTCTTATTAGTTTTTAGTCTTTACGGTCTTTTTCGGTTTTTTATACAATTTTGCCTGATTTTATTTACGTTACATTTTACTTTTGTAATGTTTAATGCTTTTGGTCTAGTTCATCTTCTTGCTGCTATTTGGTTTCTTATTGTTCTTACGGCGTTTTTATCATCTTAGATTTTCAGGCACTTGGGTCTGTTTTTTTGCAGCTGATGTTGTTAATTTGTAATTTCTGACGTGGTGCAGTTGATTTAGTTACAACTTCTGTGTTTATTGTTGTTCTTAACGGTGTTTTTG
Organism: Eudiplozoon nipponicum; assembly: GCA_029291075.1. Lineage (NCBI taxonomy): Eukaryota > Metazoa > Platyhelminthes > Monogenea > Mazocraeidea > Diplozoidae > Eudiplozoon > Eudiplozoon nipponicum. Next base: position 36,300 of record JAQBSW010004828.1, on the reverse strand, counting down.
TTTCCTTCAGTAATTTTTAGCTGGTTGAACTTTATCATGTTGCTACCAATATTGTTATGTTTGTAATGGTTGTTGTTGTTGGTTTTTTTACTATTCATGATGGGGTTTTGGTTGTCTTTGACAATATTACCGTTCTATTTGATTTTTTGCATTTGAGGCCGTTTTTGTAAATCGTATTGTTTCAAAAAATGTTTTTATACTGCTGTTTTGAATATAGTTGTTTTTGAAGATGTTGTTGTTGTTTGTTAGGATTTTTGGTGTACCTGGAATCGTTTTTCTTTGTTATTTTTGTAATTGTTGATTTTTTGTAGGTCTTGTTGTCTTTGCTGTTGCATTTATTTTACTTTCTGACAGTATAAAAGTTTTTCTGGATTCTTTGTTGCACTTGGGGACTATTTAGTTTCATTTGATGACGATATTCGTAATCGTTGATGTTGATGTTTTTGTCTTTACAGTGATTCTTGTTGTATTTGACAGCTTTATTATTTTCTTGGATTATTAAGGCACTTGGATCGATTTTGTTTCTGCTAATGCTCCTACTTTGCATTTGTGGATATGTTTACATTTTGTTTTTGATCGTGTTTCTTCTTATTTATGACAGAATTATAATTTTCTTTGATTTTGTTGCACACATGTTTTTCCTTTATACTGTTGATGTATTTGATGCCATTTTAACGTTTTTGTGTTGTTTTTGTTAATGTTGCTGTTTTTGTTGTAAACGCCCCAGCTTCAAATAAATGCCGTACGACGTTGCAAACTCGGTTAGAGTGCCATAAAATAAAGAGTTAGTATTTCTGGGGGCCCTTAACAGGGCCGGTCGTGCGTTCTCTGGCAAATGCCGAGAAAGGTCCGTAAGTGTGATGTCGTCCAGAAGTACTCCTAGACTCTTGTGACCAGCTCGGGTTGACTTTGGTTGTGGTTCCTTCTGTTGTGGCGTTGGAATCTCGCTGAGTAACTCCGTTGAAGTTCTGCAGTAATTGGCTCGTCTCTCTAGTTGTACAGCAACAAGATTGGCGTTACAGATGTTACCAATATTGGTAAAGCAAAGCCAAAATCAGCGTATGTGAAAGCTGGGAGACAGCAATTTGGAGACACTCACAGCAGAAGGCAAAAGCGACAACTGAACTGCATGGTAAATTCACCGTGCTTAAATGACCATGTAATAGCCATATATGGCTACTTGCACATTATTGGTTAACGGCAAGTTTCGCTTTTTTCTCATTGGTGCAGCGTAAATTGAATTGAATTTAATTTACGCAATATGTCGGCAAATGCTTTGTGTCCTTAAATTTTTATTATTGTTTAAATATTATTTTTAAGGCCCGGTTTAAAACATTCCATGTGTCTTTGAAATCTTGCTTCTTGTAATAGCACGAACGTATTCGTGAAATGCATTTCTAGGCTCCTAATAAGAATTTTAAAAATAAGTAATGAGGTCTGTATTAATAGACTGTTTGGAATACTATTCAAACGAGATATAATATAAAATTATACTTTCCGTTCATACTATCTTTGGTTTATCCTCCTGATCAGAATTGAACTAATTTGTTACAAGGTACCAAAACCTAATACAAAATTGAATATTTTTTGGAATGTGAGCTTTAATAAAATTCATAGTACCCTTTCCATGTGCAAAAATAAAGAGAAATTTTATCGGATACAAGAACCGCTTCTTTGGCATGTTCTATTTGAGTATCTAGAAATGAACATCTTTTTATGCATAAATTGAAAGGCAAAACAAGATAGAAAAATGTAAACATGGAGAGAGTGTTGTATCTGATAAAATTTCTTTTTATTTTTGCACATGGAAATGGTACTAACAATTGAATATATATTAGTTCTCCTCCGCAAACAGTATCTAACTGTTACATTTTTTTTGATTTTCCCGCAAAAAATATAGATGCGTAATTCACTGACATTATTCAGAAATAAAATAATTGTCAATCCGATTATAGAGAACACAGCTTTACTATTAGTGCGTGTCGGAAAGCGCCCACACTCCAATTATTCTTGCTTGATGGTTAAAAATTAAACGGCCAATGATTGCGCGGGTGGTGGTAACAATTCTTTAAATCATGTTTGCGAGGTTGAACTAAATAACGCGTACTACGTGTGACTGACGGTAGTTTTGTTATGTTGTTCGAAGTCTTGTAAAACACAATGGAATTTTTGTTTACTTCAAGCTCACATACTTGATTTAATAAATAAGATTAATTGGCATTTTGATTTTGCTCAAAAATTGAAAGCCTATTTATTAGTATTATTAAGTTTTATGTAACAAACAATTTAAAATTATCGAATAAATTTATTCGTTATCTAATAAAACGAACATTGGTTGCGCAGGCTATGATAAAAATTATTATAATCAAGGTTACGATCTTGATATGAACACCTGACCCATTAATCACTTACATATGTCAGTATAAACTAAGAATTGTACAGTGTAGAAAATGCAATTCATCCAGTAGACCGGTTTCGTCTTTATTGGGAACTCATCATGTACTGGCCCTGTCCGCGGCAAATTCTGGCCAGTATGTGATGAGTTCCCAATAAGAACGAAACCGGTCTACTGGTCGAATTGCCTTTTCTACACTATACAATTCTTAGTTTATACTAACATATGTAAGTAATTAATGGGCCAGGTGCTTATTACAAGATCGCAACCTTGATTATAATAATAATTCGGTATCTGATTGTATCTGGTGCTTGATGCTCTAGGAACCAGTAAAGATATGGATAGATTGGTCAAAATGAATTTCGATATAGAAAATAACAAAACTAACAGCTATACACCGATGGCGTGAATAGTTAAACACGTTATTTGACACTTTAATAGACACCGCTTTTTTCCTCAGTTGCACTTAATTTCTTTCCTGTGTATTGGATTTAAGAAAATAAATATATGGATCCAATTAATTTTGTCAATTTCAATCAATTATTTTGTAATTTTATGCCCTAATTATTTCAAGCCATCATATGACTTTCCGCAGTGGCTAACTAGTAGCCATACAGCGTTGATTAATCAGCTTCTTTTTGTTTTGTGGCGATTAATAATGCCAAAATTGCAGCAAATAATGACTAGACGTGTGCGTTACATTTATAAAAAGGTGAAGAATTTTGGATGTCATTCTTTCGTCCACTATGTCTGAGCATTTGTCCGTTGTTTAATATATTTACGTATACTGTCTATGTCAAAAGTTTTTGTTGAGCTGCCAAGTAACTGTCATTTATTATTCCTATTATAGTATGCGTAGTATCTTTGTAGACATGAGCAGGGTTTTTCTATCCTGAGAACGATACTTTTCATCAGCCATCTCCCTAATAGATGCAGAAATATATATCAATTTTTGATTGCTTGTCTGGAACCAGTCAATCAAGTGAAAACTAAAGCACGCACAACATATTAGCACATCTAATCTATGATCATAAGTGTTATTAGTACTGATAATACTATCAAGTAAAACTAAAAAGTCGTCACATAACTTTACATCTTAAGACATTAATGTCAGGCAATTAACTAAAATTAGTATTAGCGTCACCATGAATGTCAGCATCGACCTGGATCACAGCTACCATAATTATTTTCACCATCACCCTTGTCAACATGATAAGCGTCACTGATGTCAACATCATTATTATTATTATCACCAACACATTAATTAAAAAAAAAAAAAAAAAAAAAAAAAAAAAAAAAAAAAAAAAAAAAAATAAAAAAAAAAAAAAAAAAAAAAAAAAAAAAAAAAAAAAAAAAAAAAAAAAAATACTATGAGTAAATTTATCAGGATAACTCACAGAAATGAGGCAAACTAAACCTCTCCACAACACCGTTATGGCCAAGTTAGCATTCGGGCAAGGCGACATCAGCAATACAGCTTCCTTGCGGATTTCACTGTATCACGTCATAAACAAACCAAACCTCGCAGCTAACTTTGCCCTATTAAGAAAAGAAAGTTACGAAGATGATTCTACTAGGCATCTGCAACGAGATTGCCACTGAGCTCGATTCGATGCCGTATCGCTAAGGGTTTCTAACCAGGAACTGTGATGCGCACGAGGACCCCATCCCGGCAGACGAGTGGGTCCTATACTAACCAATTTGGATGTAAGTGACTTTAATTGTTTCTGCCATGTCAAAATCTGCCCACCTTGTTTCTTACGCCAATTTGGTGCTGGATGAGAGAACAGAGCTCTACTGGGCAATCGAAATGAAGGCATACGCAAAATGTGACCGAGCCAACGAAGTTGATGGAGCCTTATTTGTTTTTCTAACGACGAGCACTTATTGTCAGATCCAAAAATACGTCTACGGATGTCAACGTTAGTTATTCGTTGTTGGTAACCAACATGTGCTATACTTCTCAAACAACGTTGATCGAATGCCTGTAAGCGTCTCAGATCATCAACTCTAAGAGGCCAAGTTTCATTAGCGTATAGTAAGACTGCGCGTACAGATGCATTGTAAACACGACCTTTAAGGCAAAGTGAAATATTCGCGTTTCTCCATAAATGACGAAGGTTCGAGAAAGCTACTCTAGCTTCGCGATCCGTATTCTCACCTCATCGGACATATTGCCTACGTTATTGATAGAGCTCCCAAGATATGCAAACCTGTCGACTATGTCAAGATCTTCATTCTGCAGTCGCAACGTTGGAGTGAGTGGTGGGTGATCCTGTAACAGTACCTTACATTTAGAGGGTGCAAAATTACACCGAAAGACGAAACAACGTCTGTCAATCTATTCAAGGTGGCTCTGGGTAGCATGCTTAATGTCGAATAATAGTACGATATCGTCCGTATAGTCAAGATCGACTAGTTTATCTCCCGGAGAACTTCAACCCAGCGCGTGGGAGAGAGTTGTTCATAATAGCACCGATTACAAAATTAAACAAAATTGGGGAAATTGGACAACCTTGACGTACACCACTGCTGGTTGTAAAGTTATGCGTTAATTCGTTGTAGACTTTAACGCGACCAGAAGTATTTGTGTAGAGAGGTTGTATAATAATAACAAATTTTGTGGGCACACGGCTTTTCGACAAAATATGGAATAAAACATTGCGGTCCACCGAATGAAATGCACCCTTGAAGTCTAGAAAGACGGCTATTGTGGGACGTTGATATAAATGTCTCTGTTCGAGAACTTGCCTTAACGTAAAAATATTATCTATACAATCTCGTCCTGCGCGGAATCCAGCCTGTTCTTCTCTTGTATGTGATCAATGCTTAGTTTATACTGAGTAATTTCTATATGTAATAGGACTGGTGTTTGTATCAGGACCGCAATCTTGATTTTTAAAAATTAATGAAACAGATGTTTCATTGCCACAAATCTGATTGTTCATGGTTATGCAGGGAACGTAAATGATCGTCATATCGCCCGTCAATCTTTGTTTACTTACTATAGACACACTAATCGCATTATTTTATCAGAAGATCGCGGCAGCTTTGAGAATATTTTATTATTTATAAATCTTGACATATGTGCATGTTTTATTATCCTGATACTACCAATAGACTTATGGTCGTCCAGCTACTTGTCTGAACAAAATCTAACAGGAGAAGGGGCGATGATATTTTCTGGCGCCTAAGAGACCTGGTATTCTAGGCAGATGGTGCTCGACAGATTTTGGTGGCAGGCGATCTAAAAGTAGGAGAACTGTATACAAGTCATCCACCCACACTAGGGATCGTTAGCCTGATGTTGTCTCGGTAATCAAGTGAATAGGATGTCCAAGCGGCTTAATGAAATTGTGCTCCAACAAACGCAATTGGCCTTTCGTGATAAGGTTCGACAGTAATAAAAACTGCAAGAGCTGCCGAATAAAACTGGTTTACTTTAACACCAAACCTATTATATACGTACATTTGTAAGTTTGAACTATGGATGGTATAACGTAAAGGTAACTCATCCAGTAGACCGGTTTTTATCCTTGTTGGAAAATCTTCAAGTACTATCCGGAATTGTGCTGCCGACGCGGCTCGAATCTGGGCACATTTTCTTCGGAATCTGGAACTCTATCCACTGCGCTACCCTGCTGTACACTACGCACACTTTTCAGTTATACATTAACTTCTGTGTATGGTTAGTCTTTCGATCGAGTGGATCCTATGTGGTGTCTATTTAGGCCTAAAGTCCCAGCTATTCTATATTGACAGATTGAATATGGATAGTTAGAATTTTAGGTCTAAACGGATGCTACATAAGCCCCCAACTGAAGGTAAAGCTAACTAACCCATAAGTTAGTATATAGCTGAACATTGCGCGTAGATAGCGGCATTGGTGCAGTGGATAGAGTTACAAACTCCGAAGCACATGTTACCCGGTTCGAGCCCTGTCCGCGGAAAAATAATGTACAGTACTTGAAGAGTTCCAAATAAGGATGAAACCGGTCTTCTGGGTGAATTGCCTTTGCTACCTTGTACAATGCTTAGTTTATACTGACAAATATGTGTATATCATGGGACTGGTGTTTGTATCAATCTCGCAACCTTAATTTAAATAACTTTTATAATCACTCGCGCAATCAATGATTGTTCATTGAAAGACAAAGTTTTCTCGTGACCATTACTTCTTGGCGTTCACCAGGAAACTACCTAAGCAAAACCCGTTGAGTAAGTCGATTTAACAAGCTGACGAGGCTCTGGAAGCTTTAGTGATTCATCTCCTGAATCTGTGCAGAATAAGGGAGTGCCAACTGTATGCTTTACTTGAGGGACATTGCCGTTTTGCTTAATCAAATAGATGAATGAGTTCAAAATGGCTTGCATAATTTTCCAAAAAAGCTATAAACCTGATTTTTGCTGTATTAGCAAGTGTTCAGGATGGTCGTTATTTTCGAGTTCGGTGAGGTTTAGCTCATATCAACATTCATGTTTGAATTCTTGTTCGGGGTTCGCATACCTGCTGTACAGCGGGTATGCTTTAAATCGCATAGTGAATTACTTAATATAAAGTTAAATACTGTTTGTTGCGAAGATCTAATATATGTGCGAGTATGTATTTGGTGTTGCGAACCTAGTACTAATTAATTAAACCATACAGGTGATATGATCGAGTATACTCGTTCAGCATTGGCGTAACGACAGAGCTGGTTGATTTAACCATTCATATATTTGGTTGTCGATAGAACAGTCAGACGAGAAATTCGTAATATTAGGTTAACATCATATAAAATTATCATCGATTAACGCTAACCCACACTTAACATATATATACCGAGTCTGTAAAGATACCAACAATATGGCCATTAAGTTAGTAACCGATACCAACATTATTGTAACTGAAAAGTACATGGTACCACCAGGCTCATTACATAGTGTGAGTTAGCTTTGAAATCGCATTATCGTAGACTTTATATGATGTTAGCTTCACTATTGCAGGTTTACACATTCGTCTAGGAGATTTTACCGTCCTATTATTCCACACTCTTTCACCAAATATATAGTGGTTAAAGGAGCGTAATACCGGCTCCTACTGATGAGTCGCCAGTAAGCACGAAACGAATGTGCATGAGATTATACTTTCCGTTCATGCTGCTTTCGGTTTATCCTTCAGGTCACAACTGAACTAATCTGTTGCTAGGTTCGCAACACCTACACTTGCATATATATTAGCTCTTCGCAACAAACAGTATTTAACTGTAATATATTGAATTGAATGATGTAATGCTTACCGCGAAATGTGATAACTGATATCGATCAAGGCCAGAGTGTATGGATTTACTGGAGTAACAGGTGTTCAGAAATTGTTGTAATTCTCAATTTCGGTGAACTTTAGTATAAATTGATATCCATCAGGTTGGTATCATGTACCGACTCGGAAACCATAGTGTTAGTACCATGTACCTTTTCGGTACAATAATGTTGGTATCGGTTACTAAAACAATAGCCATAGTGTTAGTATCCTTTACAGACTCGGTATATATATTATATAGTGTGAGTTAGAGTTGAAGTCGCATTGTCGTAGACTTTATATGATGTTAGCTTCACTATTGCAGGTTTACATTCGTCTAGAGATTGTACCGTCCTATTATTCCACATTCTTTGACCAAATATATAGTGGTTAAAGGGCGTAATGCCGGCTCCTACTGATGAGTCGCCAGTATGCACGAAACGAATGTGCATGAGATTATACTTTCCGTTTATGCTGCCTTTGGTTTATCCTTCTGGTCACAACTGAACTAATTTGTTACTAGGTTCGTAACACCTAATACATACTTAATATAAAGTTGACTGTATTACTTTCCCACATTTAGCGATCAAATATACAGTTGGTACATGGTTCTATGGGAGATTCCACGGATGAGTCGCCAATAAGCAGAATGTGTATGAATAAATAAAACTACACAAGTCTCCTGGTCGTATTTGGACTAGTTTGTCACTAGGTACGCAATGCCCAATAATTAAAATTTTTTGTTATATCTCCATTTGATAAATTGTATGGTTGTATACTTTTTTAAATTTTATGTTGAGTTTCTCCTGAACACAATAGAAGCCTATTTTTTACCTTTCGGCATCTAGAAAGTGTGCCTGGCGAGAACCGTCACTATATTGTGTCGGAACGTGATGTTGTCTGTGCACAAGAATTGAATGGAGACGACCGTGTCAAATGGTTGCTGAGTCAAGAATTGTACCGGCGAGCTTTGGACGTGGCAAAAGAGAAAGCACGTCAGTTAGAGGACTGCACACCCCAGGTAGGATGTTTTCATTTTGTTTACTTAATATTTACTCGTTAGGCTCATTTATTCTAGTTGCATTTGCGATTGTTTTATGTATAATTAAGAGTTCGGCTGGCTTCATCCTTCTTTGTAATCTATCCTTTCTAAAGTTTGACTTGGCTGCATTTACGATGTACTCAGTTTGATTTTGTTAATTTAAATTTTTTCTTTGAACCAGCGAAATTGTTAGTATAAGTGGTGTTAAATTATTTAAATCCGATATTGTGAGCTTGAGATAAACGCTAATACTATTATATATATATATATATATATATATATATATAAAGTATAAAAAGAATTTCATACCTTAGACCAGTTTTGTTCTTATTGGGAACTCGTCAAGTACTGTCCACGAACCTGAGCGCATTTAGTTCAGAATCCAGGACTATCCACTGCACCGCCCTGCCGCACCTTACAAATAATTTTGACGCAGTGGATAATATCAGGAATTCCTAATCAAATGTGCTCAGGTTCGTGCTCCGTCCGCGAAAATTTCTGGTCAGTACATGACGAGTTCCCAATGTGGACGAAACCTGTCTATTGGGTGAATTTTCTTTGCTACATTTTACTATGCTGAGTTTATACTATCAAAAGTAGTGGTGTTTATGTGAAGCTCGCAACATCGTTTTAAATCACTTCACCACTCGCACAACCAGTGACGTTTTAATGGATGGCATTTTGTCTATGAAATGTAAAGGTAGCTGAGCCCATTTTAGGTTGACTTCATTCATTAGTCCCGCTCGAAATCTCGATGTTAGTTGCTAATTACCTCTTCCTGTTCGTGAATAAGTTACGCTATTCTTTAGCATATAACTACGCTTAGATATATCTGCACCAATTCATATGTAGTATTCAGTGAACTTATTATTATTATTTATGTATCATTGTGTGGTGTGAGTTCATCTTTATCGGCTGCATAAACAAAAAGTCAGATTGAGATGCTGCGGAATATTTTGAAGTAATACTTATCAATTTTAAAATGAGTACTTTGACATTTGCGAAATCAATTTAATTAAAAACAATTTATAAATTATCAGTCTTAATCTATTAATATTTTTCTTAATTTTGGTCAAATGTAGATGCAAACACACACACGTGCGCGCGTAAAACTAGATTTAGATTCCTCTAGAGTTTGATTCAAGAACGTATAGGACACTAAAAGAAAAACTGATATGCATCTTATTCACGATTGGTTCGAAATTAGCGTAAGCCAATAAGGTAGACTTAACCGTAATTGTTTATTGGAAACTGTTCAAAACTAAACATCGTCAGATTTTAGTTAATTGAAGTATCTCGTGATTAGTAAGAATTCGGGCTGGTTTACTTTTGCGGTTCCATTTATTAACCAAAGTAGCCTCGGTAACGTAGTGAGTAGCATTTGTTATTGGCGTTCTCAAACAATGTTCCTCAACGAAATCTGCCTTCTTAAGCTTGGTTTGATGGTGATGTTACGTCAAGTGGTGACCAGATAGAACTAGTCATCTAGTAAAATGTGATTTGATATATGCATCCTGATGCTGAGCTGACAATGATTTAAACTAAACAGAGCGAATACATCGATCTTTGTCTTAGTGTTTACTGAAATAGGTTTGAGATCCCAGAATGATTTGCATGATTTGCCAAATGCATCTGTAACAATGCTACTATGTCTGGAAACCTTGGCACAATTCGATCTGTCTGGTGTCACCAGCGATCCAAGATAAATGACTGTTGAAATTCAACAGGGCGCCTTTCATCACGATCTCAAGCTTCCAACCTAGATTGCCTACATCGACCATTTTCGATGTAATTAGCTTCAGAATTTAACGAACTGTCACTTAATGAACACAATTATTTGCTCTCTGTTGTCCGTCTTTCTTTTCCGCAAGCTGAAATGCTTCGTCAGCATTTTCGTGGTCAGTCAGTTGGTGAGTGTTACAAAAACTCCAACAAAGTCTGCATTGACGACATATTTGAACAAACGAGGACAACGAATTATCCGTGTCGAATGGTGAATTCATTCGCAAACGGTTTTGGAAGACCAATTTTGGTCTGATCACGAGTTGACAATGATATCAATAAGCATAGCTTTCCATAAAATATTGTGCACCAAAAAGTTGAAAGTTGCTGGACAGTCTAGAATTAGAATGAAGAAGGGCCAATGATACCAATGGCGCAACTCAATAGTACGACAGAATGCATGAATTGGTCCATGAGTCCCATTCCCAATGTCCAGGTTACCAGTGTTAGTTCAGTTCTCTTCTCTCACTCTTCTATAATCCTTTTGAGAATTATGACATTTGGTATCATTGATGAAACACAGATCAGATTGATACCAAACTTGTTTAACTAGTGATTTCACACTTGAAATAGAGACCGATACCGTTTTTGAAATTAATCTTACAATTTAGAAAAACAAGCGCCAGCTTGAAGTAAAATTTCTGTGAAATTGCTTGAAGTCAAAGCTTCAATTAGTATTTTAACTCATATATATTTATTAAGGGTTAACTCGAGTTATCAGTTAGTACTCTTATGGTGATCGTGGATATTCGAAATACGTCGATACATGCAGCTGATGGCAGTTTTGCTGGTATACGACTGTGAAGTCAATTGGATTGGTACTTATTTGAAATTCACAAGCCTTATATTAATTATTATTGTCTCCACTCTCGTAATCAATGACTGCTTAATTGTATAACTTTAATTAAAATGTCAAAAACTAAATAATGGTTGTAATCGTAATTGCAATGAAAATGTCAAACCGTCGATGTAGTTAATGCCAGTATATATGATCCAATTGTTTGTGAGATGTGTATTTATAATTTTCAATACACTATATATTAATTTTGGGTTAATCTCTGTTGGTTAGTTTACCGTCACATTCTGCTAATGATCATGGGAGGTAAAAACGTGTCAGTACCTGAAACTGACGGCCATTTAGCTATGTTGCGCGATTGGTTAAAAGCGTTGGACTTTTCTTAATTTTTTCATCGGTGTTATCAATGAGACCTCGATTGACACCGTGATGTTTGACTGAAGTACTGGTGTTACTGTTTTTGTATATCGTCACAGCACCCCTTTTACACTCATTTCGGACAGATCTCTTACTCTAAATTGCGGCTATAAGCTAGGGCAGATATCTTTTAACATAAATTACCTTGAATTCGAAGAATTCCGAAAAAAGCCGTCGTTTCTAGTTACTTTGCGGTCAATTAAGATACTGAAAATCCTCGCTACTACATAAAAAGTTGCAGTTACGATACCAATCTCGTAACGAGATCGAGGAGTCACTTCGTTATTAATCACAATGTTTTCCATATGTAGCAAGCTTTAGAGGCATTGGAAGTGCTTCTCGAGCCGATTTTCAGAAACTGAATGTACCGCTTACTTTCTTAGTAAAATGGACATTGTTTTTACGTCAGATCTGAGCATACAACTCGAAAAAGCTTTCGAAATTGTTCGAAACATTTCACCATCTGCTGCATTTTAATCATCAAATTTCCCGCGAAATTTATTCGCTAGCGTGCGATCTCTTGGTTTCCCATCAGTTTCTGTGCGTTGAGTGATTTCAGTGTCCGTAGAACAATCCGATGCCTGTCAAAGCTTTCTCTACCTAGCGTTACAGACGCTGCTTGTTACGCTATCGACTGTTGTTACTGGTGGCTCACCAGAAACACAGGCGTCTCTGAATTCTTTATGTACTATTTGTCTGCTTCTAGTGCGTAGGATAGGTCAATAAAAATTAAGAAACAGATTTTTAACTAGACCCTGTTAACCTGAAATTTGTAATCGATTTTTCTACTTCAATTTGCATTCTTGTTAGTGAGGATACGATGCGATGTGATCAATTGATTGGTATCACCAACAGTATCGTCAGGCCATTAAAACACTTAGCTACCTTTGTTGTTCCGGTCATCCATTGGAATCGCTCCCGTAGCCTGGCTAGCTCGATGTGCTATCCAACTAAAGTGTCCAAACTGGCTATGCTTGTGCTTTTCGGTATCTTGGTGAAAGTTTAAATGGGTCCAAGTAGATCTTTATTTTTGTTTTCGAATTCGAAGCAATGCGACGCTGTAACCTAAACATAGCCAAAGATAGGAAATGTAGTCAATTAACTAGGCAGTGTTCGTGCATATTGAGAAACTCGCCAATGTCTTCCCCCACCCCATCTTGTATTGTTTCTGTCCTGCAATGACAGATGGAGAACGGCTGGTTTGACCTTTTTCTTGAAACTGTCACTTACAAGTTTCCATACGATTTAAATACTGATCCCGTGGCCTCTGGAATGGTTTAAATGGCGATGAACCAAATAGACGAAGATTCAATAATGCCCGTTGCAATTACTTGAAAAGACTGAAAAGAATCGTGTAATTGAATGGTAATGCTCAGCTTATACCCACAATGTATAAAGTCAAATCCTGCCATCAGACGTTATTTCAAAATCACTTCTTAGTGTGGTTTGGTGTCTGTCTTCTAATAACAGACGAGGGATAGCTGATTGGAGCCTTAGATAAAAAGTGACACTCACGGTGTTCCACACGAATGAAGCACAAACCAAATCAAGTTGGTATATAACTGGAAAATTGCATGCATGGCTTCGTTGGTGTAGGGGTCGAGTAGAATGGCTCTGAATCATATCACGTTCGCGGCATTCCTGCCTGTGCAGTGGAGAGTATAATAAGAACAGAATTGGCGTTATAAATGAATTTAATTTTCTATTTTATGCCATGTTTATTTTATAAAAATATATGCTTTACAAACATTTACAATTTGTATCTTATTGAATTTTTTTCTAATTTAAACTGCTTTCAGGAACCTTTGCCGTAATATAGCATTAAAATTCTCTATTTCTGTCTATCCTGCTTGAAAATAAATTGTGGTGCTCCGATCGATTCTGCCGATGGCTTTTATAACTCATCGTGTTAGCATACACTAGCTACGAAGTAAGTGCGGTTGAAAACAAATGAAGGCACTACTTATTTAGTTTTGTATCAGAATTGTCGTCAGAATGGCAGATTGGGCATGGTTAGTTGGAACTTTGGGTCTAAATGGATGCCATATGAGCTCCACCTAAAGAAAAAATAGACTAACCAAGTAACATTAGTTGGTATATAACTGAAAATTGTGTGCAGTGTAGTGTGCGGCAGAATGGCTCAGTGGTTAGAGCACCAGATTCGGAAGCAGACGTGCCCAGGTTCTAGTCCTGTCCGCGGCAAATTCTGCCAGTACTTGATGAGTTCCCACAGACGAAACTGGTCTATCATGAATTGCCTTTTCTACACTATATAATCTTTAGTTTATACTGACATATGTGTAACGGTCAGGTGTTTATATCAAGACCGCAACCTTGATTATAATAATTTTTTATCACCACCCGCGCAACCAATGTTCGTTTAATTATACTTTTACCCTTATGTTTGGTAAATTTCATTTGATGGGACTTCATTATAATCTTCGAATTTATTTGCTCATTCTTTTTCTACATTTGAAGTCCGTCGGTGTGATTTATGCGGAACATCTGCTGAAAATGGGTGAATTTGATGAAGCTGCTAAAGTTTGTGCTGAGGCGCTAGTCGATCAGCAAACTTGGGAAAACCAAGTTTATAAATTTCTTCATCTTGGACAACTTCAGGTAAGTAGGCCATTCAAAGTTTCAGCAAGAATTTTGTATACGCGTTGTTTTCTTAATTTGCATGTTTCTAATTAGTTCAGATATGTATTGGACAGTTTTGAATTTTTTAAATAAATGCGGCAGTGTTTCAAAATCGATTAACACGTGGATATAAATTGGTGTTTTTGTCTACATTCATATTCTATATTACTGGAGTAAGCTTAGGTCGTTTACCAATTGCTTCTTGTAGCAATATCAAAAATAATCGTTGCATCGTAATTTTTTCTTTCAATATTCTGTCTAAACATTTTTCCTGTTGTCAGAATGCTTCTTATGTTGACTCTAAATTTGAGTAAAAGTATCTCTATATTAATGCATTTTTGATGACATAGTAATATGTTGGAAAATTAAATCTTTATTTGCATGCCTTTATATGCTCACCTTTTCTTGCCTCCATCGGGCGTTGGCTTCTCTTTCATTCATTTACGTTTGTGATAAAGATATGAATCTAGTCTAATTTTAGTTCACATACTACTAAAGGGTATTTCATCAATGGGACTTACTGATTAAATAAACATTGGTTGTGCGGGCATTGATAAAACTTACTTTAATCAAGATTGAGACCTTGACAAAAACAACTGGCTTATTATGTGCATACATTTCTCAGTTAAAACTACGCATTGTATGGGGTGGTTAAGGCAGTTAATCAAGTAAACCGATTTCGTCCTTATTGGGAATTCATCACTTAATGGTCGGATTTGCCGCGGACAGCACTCGAACTTGATCACATCTTCTACAGAATCTGTCGCTTTAACTACTTAGTAAATTGTGTTTAGTGTGTGGCAAGGTGGTTCAGCGGTTAGAGCAACAGATTCCGAAGCAGACGTGCCAAGGTTCGAGCCCTGTCCGCGGCAAATTCTGAGCAGTACATGATGAGATACCAACAAGAACGAAATCGGTCTACTTGATGAATTGCTTTTACTACACTATGAAATGTTTAGTTAATACTGACAAATGTATGTACATAATGGGCTAGGTGTTTATATCAAGATTGCAACCTTGATTAAGGTAATGATTTACTGATGTTTCACTGCTGCATGAAAGGCATGGTTATACGTGAGCTGTAAATGAAAATTAAGTTACCCATTCCTAGTAGCGTCAAGGAATTTCAATATTTCTAGCGTATTCCTCAGTTTGTGGGCGTTATGACGAAAATAAATGGTAGGCGAGACAATGTCTCCTTTTCGTCAATTAGTTACCGAGCATGGAATCCCGTCCATTTGTATGATCATTAATGATAAAAAAATTTACTCATCTTAAAGTCTGTCGGTGAGTTCTTTGGCAACCGTGTTGTTAGATCTCCTTCCATTACATTTAAAAACAGTATATTTCAAGGATTCATAAAAAAATCTTTGCGTCACTTTTAAAAGCCTATATGCAAACAACTTTTTTTTAAATGTGGGATCATTTGGCAGTATTTTATCTCAAAATTAGGTGCATGTTCTTCATATCTTTTTGTCATTGCCACTTTCGTTTTTCATAATTAAAATCTTGTATTGTTTTTTGGCAAGCATTTTTGCTAACTTAACCTCCTCTTTTTTCCGCAGAACTTACTGGTGGAAGCGAATATTACAGTACACGGTTAAAAAAAATCAAGATTGGTTAGTAACAAGATTAATGGTTGAATGATCCACAACACTTTCCGTGTTGTTTTGAACTTTCTAACAGTTTATGATTTGATCTTCATATTAATATCATCGATAATATCATATGAAGCCTAAATCTTACTTTATTTGTGTCATTATTTCTTGCATTGTTAGCAAGTTTCTCCAGATTAGTGAGTAAAAAATTAAAATATAAATAGATTTGTTTCGGCACGAGGTTACCGCACCTGATTAAATCTGCTATTGAGAGCATTTTGACTATGTGTGTGTGATTAAAGGCCTGATGATGAAACTGGAAATACCGTTCCAAAACGTAGCCAGTCGACGAAGATGAGATCGTACCTCCTTTCCAGTGGTTAGTATGCACGATGTTCAAGACTTCGGAGGAAATGGACGAATCGGCACTCAGCCATCACGAGGACGAACTCGACACGTATTTGGAAATGGGGTTCAATCGGATCTTTACGGAACTGATAGTGCAAAGCGCCAATCCACGAATGTAACTCGAGGAAACTCTAAAGTTTCTCCAGAAGTTCAGGGAAAAAATTAGCTCCACAGTTAAATACAGCTAATATTAATATTATTGTTTTACTTTTTAACGTTCGGTATTTCAGTTTTACATATGTTAATATTATAGTTTGCGTTATATTTAAGCATAGTTCATCTTTAGTAGATGAACTGGAATTATTTACTCCAAACTGAATATCTATTGTTTAAATCAAGTTTGCGAGCTTGAAATAAACACAAATCCCATTGTATTTAACCAGTCGTCGGACAACATAGCAAAACTACCACCAGTCGCAACGCACTGACGCGTTTCGACCTTCCATGATCATCATCAGTGTACGACGGCAAACTGACTATCGAACACTAATTTACAGTAAACAATTATTGATTGCGCGATATAAATGAAATATTAAAATACATTGTTGTGCGATAATTGACGGTCAGTGGTTGATATTAATTTTTGTAATATACTTCAAATAGTGTGTAACCTTTATTGTTTTACTTTGTGTAAAATTAAAATAGTCTCAGGAAAGCAATTTTTCATTTTACACCAGGCTATCGCTGATTACCTGCCGATAGGTGAACCGATCGAAGAGATTGCATTATTCGGTGTTGGATCGCTTGCCTTGCAGCAGTCGGTTTCGCATTGTCGTCTGAGCACGCATATATATGAAATGGTGCTGGTCAGTGCTATGCAAAATGACCCGGCAGAACATTGCCTCCGACTATTGGAACGTTGGAATCGTGTTGACGGCCTCTATTCTCCTGAGACAGTAATTAATGCACTTGTTGATTGTATTGGTCGACTAGAATCACAAGCTGGCTGTCAGACAGGTGCACATGCCTCTATACGATTTCTATCTGATTTATTATATTTCTAAAATTTCAGTCATAACCTGCAGTTAATATGTCGCATTTGAAGAAAATATTTTTACTACATGATATTAGGCTTCCTATTATAGGTTATTATTGATTTAACGGCTGGCAAATATTCTTTTGCATAGTTTTTCTGCTTCTATGTGTCCTTAATTTGTCTCGCGACAATGCTGATTGATAGCGTATTCAAAAGCCTCCTAGAGTGTGAATTAGTTTATGATTAGAGAAAGCTGGTTTGATTTTCTAAAAATTGTATAAGCAACGAAAGGTAGCCGGACTATATTTGTATGTAATATCCTTAATATTATGATTTGATCCGATTGATATAACTTCTTTAGTGTTAAATTCACTTTCTTGTCTTAGCGAAGCGACGAATTGACGACAAGAAAACAAGGGCGGATTGACTGGAATTTCGGAGCTCATCGGAGGAATTAAAGAATAACATTAATGCAAGTCGCGAGGTAGAACTATCTAAAAAATAAATGCGATGCAATATGTTGTAATTTGACCAATTAAACGTCTTAAACTCAAACAAATATTGCTTTATATTTCTAGCGAATGAGCTCAGAGGCTTAATCTTCGATCCCCACAATAGAATAACCCGCATATTTTTATTGCTGAAGTTAAGGCCGTGCGTTCCTATATATTGTAGGCAAAGATTAATCCAAAGATTCATGAGAGTAACAAGTGAAAAGATAAGCGATCATTGATCGCGTGAGTGGTGTTAAAAATGATTTACGATAAGATTTCATACGTGAGATGAACATCAATCCCATTTATATAACCGTTTGCACGACAAAGAATACGGCCATTCACAAACCTTCCATGGTTATCATCGAGCACGACGGCAAATGAACTAACAAGGATTTAATCGAAAAGCAAATTAATTTTAAATAGTAAAAATATGGTTGTCACCCCTAGTAGTTGTGTATCCAATTTACTTGACTGGGATGCCGGCTTCATAATTAAAACACATATGCCAAATCAAATGCTGAGTGAACGCCTTCAATTGTGCATTTTATCGTTGAAATCTCGCACGCATCTTCTCCAGATGAAGCCTTTAAGATTATAACCAAATTCAGAGACAGAAGTGGGTTACCAACATATGAAGCTCTATGGATAAACAAATTGAAACATGATTTATGCGAGCAGAAAATGCATGTTCGGATTAGAAAATTGAATTGGAGTTTATACATGAAAATAATTGATTGTTTCGTTATTTCACACCCTCTACTTTTTTGAAATTTTCTGTTTGTTTTGCCTTTCGATATATATATATATATATATATATATATATATATATATATATATATATATATATATTAATTTCTAGATTCTTGAGGAAACAATGAGAAAGAAACGGTTCTTGTTTTTGTTAATATTTCTTGTTGTGTTTGCGCATGAGAAAAGTAGTGTGTACATCTATATACATTGTAATTAACTGAAAATGAAAAGACCTTTTTCTATTTTTTGCTTTATTCATTTATGTAAAGTTTATTTATGTGGGTAATGATATTACTTATATATGTCGTTTTCTGGGTTTAAGTAATCACAAACCACCTCCGTTATGTAACCAGTCGCAATAAATAGCAAAACTAGCATTAATTAAAGTCCAGAAGTCTAATTTGCGTAATCGTAATCTTGAAATACAAAAACAATGCGTAATTTATTGAGCAATTTAAGTGAAAATTGAAACAGCTGCGAAAGCCTTACTGATCAAGACAAGATTTTCATATTTACACATGTCTGTACACTTTTTTAATGTATTATTGTAGCAATGTATGTACTTGATTGATTTTGGTGTGTTGTGAAAACTCAGGAGGCGCAATGTCAGCTAGTGTTGCTAGTGGCACAGATGTTGGTAGTGCGGTCATTTCACCATCAGACCAACTGAATTCTTCTAATGATCAGCTGCGCTGTTTGTGGCTCTGTTTAGCACTACTTTACGAACAGGTGGGCGACCTGACTCGTGCTCTCGAAGTTTTTGTTCGTTTACGTGATCCTGCTTGCTTTGAGCTCCTGTCTCGTCACATAGGTTACAGAAATAATCAGGTTGAATCCACTGGCCTCAGTGGTATCGGCGGTATCGATTCATCAGTCTTGACAAGAGTGCATCATGAAGAGGCAACAGCCGGCACAGTGGTAGGGCAGAAAGATGCAACCAGCCTGTTGACAGTGCTACGTGATCGTGTGCTTTACTTTATGCAATTGGATAGCAAACGAGCCATTGACCTACTTTTGGAGAATATGCTTCAAATACCGGTACGTTTAACAGTATTCCTATAGTGTCTTGGTTTAGTGTGGATATATTTTAACATAAAGTTGCGCTACCATCGCTATAATGAATAAAATTTTTACCATGCGCTTAGAAGAGCTCAAAAAACATACTAACACAATAGGAATAAAAAACAATTAAAGCGGCAAATTCTGGCCAGTACTTGATGAGTTCCCAATAAGGACGAAACCGGTCTACTGGATGAATTGCCTTTTCTACACTATACAATTCTTAGTTTATACTGACATATGTAAGTAATTAATGGGTCAGGTGTTTATATCAAGACCGCAATCTTGATTATAATAATTGTTATCACCACCCGCGCAACCAATGTTCGTTTAATTATATAAATGTTCATTTCAATACCATTTCCCCATGTAAAGTGGTGTCTGTTCAGTAATGACAGATTGGGCATGGTTAGTTGGAACTTTGGGTCTAAATGGATGCCATATGAGCTCCACCTAAAGGAAAAATTGACTAACCAAGTTACATTAGTTAGTATATAACTGAAAATTGTGTGTAGTGTAGTGTGCGGCAGGATAGCTCAGTGGTTAGAGCACCAGATTCCGAAGCAGACGTGCCCAGGTTCGTATCCTGTCCGCGGCAAATTCTGGCCAGTACTTGATGAGTTCCCAATAAGGACGAAACCGGTCTACTGGATGAATTGCCTTTTCTACACTATACAATTCTTAGTTTATACTGACATATGTAAGTAATTAATGGGTCAGGTGTTTATATCAAGACCGCAACCTTGATTATAATAATTGTTATCACCACCCGCGCCACCAATGTTCGTTTAATTAAAGCTAAGCACATGAAGAAGTAGATACGTGCATCGGTGATTAAAAATACACATTAAACCACGGTAAAGCTTTACATTTAAACCTTATATTGCTCACCAATCATTAAATTTAAAGACATATTCAACCACAGTAAGGCTTTCCAATCAAAGCCCTACTTACCTACCAACCATTGACTATCAAAACACATTCAACGATAGTAAAGCTTTACTTATAAAACCATATTTTATCCAGAAAACAATGAATGTCAAGACATCCATTGACAGTCAAGCTTTACACTTAAAACCCTACTTTACCCGGCAACCATTGACTTTCAAGACAAATTCAACCACACTAAATCTTCACACCTAAAATCCTTCTTTACTCAAGAATCATTGATTGTGAAGTAACACTTTGCCAAAATAAGGCGCTAAACTTTGCACCCTGCTTTACTTAAAAATCATTGAATTTTAAGACATATCCAACCATAGTACAGCTTTACATTTAAAGCCATCCTTTACTCACGAACTATAGATTGTCATGAAGCATTCAACCACAGTGAAGCTTTACTCATAAAACCCTACTTTACCCACAAATCATTGACTGTCAAGACAAATTCATCCACATTAAAAGCTTTACAACTAAGACCCTGCTTTACTCAAAAATCACTGAATGTCAAAACACATTCAACGGCAGTAAAGCTTTACACATAAAACCATCTTTTACCAACTAACCATTGACTGCCAAGATAAATCCAAGCACACTAAAACTATACACCTAAAACTTGCTTCACTTACGAATCATTGATTTTCAAGACACGTTATAGCAGCGTAAGGCACTAAACATTAAACTCTGCTTAACTTACAAATCATTTAATTACAAGGCACGCTCAACTACAGTATAGTTTTACATAGATTGTCATGAAACATTCGACCACAGTAAAACTTTACAATTAAAAATCTACTTAAACCACCAATCATTGGACGTCAAGAAAATTTCCATCATAGCAAAAATTTTACACCTAATACCTTGCTTTACCCACGAATGTCAAGAAACATTTAACCATATTACGGAACGAAAATTTACACCCTGCTTTATTAAAAAATCATTCTATTACAAGACATTCTCCCATGGTAGGGCTTCAGAATATGTTACATGGCGTCGGGTCCAGGATAATCATGAAGGTCCTGGCCCCGGGTGGAGACGTACCACTGCACTCCGGTGCGTTGAAACCCGCGAACAGCTCTAGTCGGGTTGTCTCGGGCGTGCAGTTTTTGGTAGTGGGGAGATCGATAGATCTCCCTGAATTTGAATGAATAGAAATTTATCTTCATATGTCACCGGTTTTCGGTATTCACAATATGTTACGGCGAGCATGGTAGTTCTTATGTTTTACAATACCATTACTGGCATTTTTCAATGTCAATATTTTAAATGGGTAATTTTAGTGTTCAATACAATACCACGCATTTTGCGCAAAGTCTAGCATACGTCAGTATATTATTGTGTTATCAAACGGACAGATATTCAGTTTCGACTGGTCAATTTTGTTTTAATAATTCAGGTCACTTTATTGCCATCAGTTGTTGGTAATTTTTGCCACGATTCTACAGTCTATGAGAAGGCTGTTTAACGCAATTTTACAAGTATTAGGGCCATTTGTTTTCCTTAATCCCGTAATTCGGCTGCGCGAACGCATCTATTAGTTTATTAGACCTGACGCCGCCAAAACATGTGTGTTTGCTGATACTGATTGATCCCTCTTTCGATACTCATTATGATTCCTCTTCATTGCTAACGAGTTTATAGCGTTTTCTTATTTCTATTGCATTTTGGTGCTCTATAGTGTGTTTTTGTTTGGCTTGAATTTGGTCAGTCTAATTGCTAATGCGTGCAGTAGAACCTTGAAAGTGCAATAGGCAATGCGCAGAAATTTGTTCATAGCTTAAGCATACTACTGTCATATTAGAAAGCAAATTGTGTTATTTTACTTATAAGTGTAGGCTATTTCGAAATAGACTATGCTAGTTAGATTTTGTAGCAGTGGTACAATTAAGAGTTCGTTAGAGTTACATTCCTTGATTCTGAAAAAAGTAGAATTAAAATGATTTAACTACTTGATTGTTTCGTGCTCTAGATATAGATCCCGTTGATGTTTTCGCTTAAACTTACTTGGCGTCGGGTCCAGGATGATCATGAAGGTCCTGGCCCCGGGTGGAGACGTACCACTGCACTCCGGTGCGTTGAAACCCGCGAACAGCTCTAGTCGGGTTGTCTCGGGCGTGCAGTTTTTGGTAGTGGGGAGATCGATAGATCTCCCTGAATTTGAATGAATAGAAATTTATCTTCATATGTCACCGGTTTTCGGTATTCACAATATGTTACGGCGAGCATGGTAGTTCTTATGTTTTACAATACCATTACTGGCATTTTTCAATGTCAATATTTTAAATGGGTAATTTTAGTGTTCAATACAATACCACGCATTTTGCGCAAAGTCTAGCATACGTCAGTATATTATTGTGTTATCAAACGGACAGATATTCAGTTTCGACTGGTCAATTTTGTTTTAATAATTCAGGTCACTTTATTGCCATCAGTTGTTGGTAATTTTTGCCACGATTCTACAGTCTATGAGAAGGCTGTTTAACGCAATTTTACAAGTATTAGGGCCATTTGTTTTCCTTAATCCCGTAATTCGGCTGCGCGAACGCATCTATTAGTTTATTAGACCTGACGCCGCCAAAACATGTGTGTTTGCTGATACTGATTGATCCCTCTTTCGATACTCATTATGATTCCTCTTCATTGCTAACGAGTTTATAGCGTTTTCTTATTTCTATTGCATTTTGGTGCTCTATAGTGTGTTTTTGTTTGGCTTGAATTTGGTCAGTCTAATTGCTAATGCGTGCAGTAGAACCTTGAAAGTGCAATAGGCAATGCGCAGAAATTTGTTCATAGCTTAAGCATACTACTGTCATATTAGAAAGCAAATTGTGTTATTTTACTTATAAGTGTAGGCTATTTCGAAATAGACTATGCTAGTTAGATTTTGTAGCAGTGGTACAATTAAGAGTTCGTTAGAGTTACATTCCTTGATTCTGAAAAAAGTAGAATTAAAATGATTTAACTACTTGATTGTTTCGTGCTCTAGATATAGATCCCGTTGATGTTTTCGCTTAAACTTACTTGGCGTCGGGTCCAGGATGATCATGAAGGTCCTGGCCCCGGGTGGAGACGTACCACTGCACTCCGGTGCGTTGAAACCCGCGAACAGCTCTAGTCGGGTTGTCTCGGGCGTGCAGTTTTTGGTAGTGGGGAGATCGATAGATCTCCCTGAATTTGAATGAATAGAAATTTATCTTCATATGTCACCGGTTTTCGGTATTCACAATATGTTACGGCGAGCATGGTAGTTCTTATGTTTTACAATACCATTACTGGCATTTTTCAATGTCAATATTTTAAATGGGTAATTTTAGTGTTCAATACAATACCACGCATTTTGCGCAAAGTCTAGCATACGTCAGTATATTATTGTGTTATCAAACGGACAGATATTCAGTTTCGACTGGTCAATTTTGTTTTAATAATTCAGGTCACTTTATTGCCATCAGTTGTTGGTAATTTTTGCCACGATTCTACAGTCTATGAGAAGGCTGTTTAACGCAATTTTACAAGTATTAGGGCCATTTGTTTTCCTTAATCCCGTAATTCGGCTGCGCGAACGCATCTATTAGTTTATTAGACCTGACGCCGCCAAAACATGTGTGTTTGCTGATACTGATTGATCCCTCTTTCGATACTCATTATGATTCCTCTTCATTGCTAACGAGTTTATAGCGTTTTCTTATTTCTATTGCATTTTGGTGCTCTATAGTGTGTTTTTGTTTGGCTTGAATTTGGTCAGTCTAATTGCTAATGCGTGCAGTAGAACCTTGAAAGTGCAATAGGCAATGCGCAGAAATTTGTTCATAGCTTAAGCATACTACTGTCATATTAGAAAGCAAATTGTGTTATTTTACTTATAAGTGTAGGCTATTTCGAAATAGACTATGCTAGTTAGATTTTGTAGCAGTGGTACAATTAAGAGTTCGTTAGAGTTACATTCCTTGATTCTGAAAAAAGTAGAATTAAAATGATTTAACTACTTGATTGTTTCGTGCTCTAGATATAGATCCCGTTGATGTTTTCGCTTAAACTTACTTGGCGTCGGGTCCAGGATGATCATGAAGGTCCTGGCCCCGGGTGGAGACGTACCACTGCACTCCGGTGCGTTGAAACCCGCGAACAGCTCTAGTCGGGTTGTCTCGGGCGTGCAGTTTTTGGTAGTGGGGAGATCGATAGATCTCCCTGAATTTGAATGAATAGAAATTTATCTTCATATGTCACCGGTTTTCGGTATTCACAATATGTTACGGCGAGCATGGTAGTTCTTATGTTTTACAATACCATTACTGGCATTTTTCAATGTCAATATTTTAAATGGGTAATTTTAGTGTTCAATACAATACCACGCATTTTGCGCAAAGTCTAGCATACGTCAGTATATTATTGTGTTATCAAACGGACAGATATTCAGTTTCGACTGGTCAATTTTGTTTTAATAATTCAGGTCACTTTATTGCCATCAGTTGTTGGTAATTTTTGCCACGATTCTACAGTCTATGAGAAGGCTGTTTAACGCAATTTTACAAGTATTAGGGCCATTTGTTTTCCTTAATCCCGTAATTCGGCTGCGCGAACGCATCTATTAGTTTATTAGACCTGACGCCGCCAAAACATGTGTGTTTGCTGATACTGATTGATCCCTCTTTCGATACTCATTATGATTCCTCTTCATTGCTAACGAGTTTATAGCGTTTTCTTATTTCTATTGCATTTTGGTGCTCTATAGTGTGTTTTTGTTTGGCTTGAATTTGGTCAGTCTAATTGCTAATGCGTGCAGTAGAACCTTGAAAGTGCAATAGGCAATGCGCAGAAATTTGTTCATAGCTTAAGCATACTACTGTCATATTAGAAAGCAAATTGTGTTATTTTACTTATAAGTGTAGGCTATTTCGAAATAGACTATGCTAGTTAGATTTTGTAGCAGTGGTACAATTAAGAGTTCGTTAGAGTTACATTCCTTGATTCTGAAAAAAGTAGAATTAAAATGATTTAACTACTTGATTGTTTCGTGCTCTAGATATAGATCCCGTTGATGTTTTCGCTTAAACTTACTTGGCGTCGGGTCCAGGATGATCATGAAGGTCCTGGCCCCGGGTGGAGACGTACCACTGCACTCCGGTGCGTTGAAACCCGCGAACAGCTCTAGTCGGGTTGTCTCGGGCGTGCAGTTTTTGGTAGTGGGGAGATCGATAGATCTCCCTGAATTTGAATGAATAGAAATTTATCTTCATATGTCACCGGTTTTCGGTATTCACAATATGTTACGGCGAGCATGGTAGTTCTTATGTTTTACAATACCATTACTGGCATTTTTCAATGTCAATATTTTAAATGGGTAATTTTAGTGTTCAATACAATACCACGCATTTTGCGCAAAGTCTAGCATACGTCAGTATATTATTGTGTTATCAAACGGACAGATATTCAGTTTCGACTGGTCAATTTTGTTTTAATAATTCAGGTCACTTTATTGCCATCAGTTGTTGGTAATTTTTGCCACGATTCTACAGTCTATGAGAAGGCTGTTTAACGCAATTTTACAAGTATTAGGGCCATTTGTTTTCCTTAATCCCGTAATTCGGCTGCGCGAACGCATCTATTAGTTTATTAGACCTGACGCCGCCAAAACATGTGTGTTTGCTGATACTGATTGATCCCTCTTTCGATACTCATTATGATTCCTCTTCATTGCTAACGAGTTTATAGCGTTTTCTTATTTCTATTGCATTTTGGTGCTCTATAGTGTGTTTTTGTTTGGCTTGAATTTGGTCAGTCTAATTGCTAATGCGTGCAGTAGAACCTTGAAAGTGCAATAGGCAATGCGCAGAAATTTGTTCATAGCTTAAGCATACTACTGTCATATTAGAAAGCAAATTGTGTTATTTTACTTATAAGTGTAGGCTATTTCGAAATAGACTATGCTAGTTAGATTTTGTAGCAGTGGTACAATTAAGAGTTCGTTAGAGTTACATTCCTTGATTCTGAAAAAAGTAGAATTAAAATGATTTAACTACTTGATTGTTTCGTGCTCTAGATATAGATCCCGTTGATGTTTTCGCTTAAACTTACTTGGCGTCGGGTCCAGGATGATCATGAAGGTCCTGGCCCCGGGTGGAGACGTACCACTGCACTCCGGTGCGTTGAAACCCGCGAACAGCTCTAGTCGGGTTGTCTCGGGCGTGCAGTTTTTGGTAGTGGGGAGATCGATAGATCTCCCTGAATTTGAATGAATAGAAATTTATCTTCATATGTCACCGGTTTTCGGTATTCACAATATGTTACGGCGAGCATGGTAGTTCTTATGTTTTACAATACCATTACTGGCATTTTTCAATGTCAATATTTTAAATGGGTAATTTTAGTGTTCAATACAATACCACGCATTTTGCGCAAAGTCTAGCATACGTCAGTATATTATTGTGTTATCAAACGGACAGATATTCAGTTTCGACTGGTCAATTTTGTTTTAATAATTCAGGTCACTTTATTGCCATCAGTTGTTGGTAATTTTTGCCACGATTCTACAGTCTATGAGAAGGCTGTTTAACGCAATTTTACAAGTATTAGGGCCATTTGTTTTCCTTAATCCCGTAATTCGGCTGCGCGAACGCATCTATTAGTTTATTAGACCTGACGCCGCCAAAACATGTGTGTTTGCTGATACTGATTGATCCCTCTTTCGATACTCATTATGATTCCTCTTCATTGCTAACGAGTTTATAGCGTTTTCTTATTTCTATTGCATTTTGGTGCTCTATAGTGTGTTTTTGTTTGGCTTGAATTTGGTCAGTCTAATTGCTAATGCGTGCAGTAGAACCTTGAAAGTGCAATAGGCAATGCGCAGAAATTTGTTCATAGCTTAAGCATACTACTGTCATATTAGAAAGCAAATTGTGTTATTTTACTTATAAGTGTAGGCTATTTCGAAATAGACTATGCTAGTTAGATTTTGTAGCAGTGGTACAATTAAGAGTTCGTTAGAGTTACATTCCTTGATTCTGAAAAAAGTAGAATTAAAATGATTTAACTACTTGATTGTTTCGTGCTCTAGATATAGATCCCGTTGATGTTTTCGCTTAAACTTACTTGGCGTCGGGTCCAGGATGATCATGAAGGTCCTGGCCCCGGGTGGAGACGTACCACTGCACTCCGGTGCGTTGAAACCCGCGAACAGCTCTAGTCGGGTTGTCTCGGGCGTGCAGTTTTTGGTAGTGGGGAGATCGATAGATCTCCCTGAATTTGAATGAATAGAAATTTATCTTCATATGTCACCGGTTTTCGGTATTCACAATATGTTACGGCGAGCATGGTAGTTCTTATGTTTTACAATACCATTACTGGCATTTTTCAATGTCAATATTTTAAATGGGTAATTTTAGTGTTCAATACAATACCACGCATTTTGCGCAAAGTCTAGCATACGTCAGTATATTATTGTGTTATCAAACGGACAGATATTCAGTTTCGACTGGTCAATTTTGTTTTAATAATTCAGGTCACTTTATTGCCATCAGTTGTTGGTAATTTTTGCCACGATTCTACAGTCTATGAGAAGGCTGTTTAACGCAATTTTACAAGTATTAGGGCCATTTGTTTTCCTTAATCCCGTAATTCGGCTGCGCGAACGCATCTATTAGTTTATTAGACCTGACGCCGCCAAAACATGTGTGTTTGCTGATACTGATTGATCCCTCTTTCGATACTCATTATGATTCCTCTTCATTGCTAACGAGTTTATAGCGTTTTCTTATTTCTATTGCATTTTGGTGCTCTATAGTGTGTTTTTGTTTGGCTTGAATTTGGTCAGTCTAATTGCTAATGCGTGCAGTAGAACCTTGAAAGTGCAATAGGCAATGCGCAGAAATTTGTTCATAGCTTAAGCATACTACTGTCATATTAGAAAGCAAATTGTGTTATTTTACTTATAAGTGTAGGCTATTTCGAAATAGACTATGCTAGTTAGATTTTGTAGCAGTGGTACAATTAAGAGTTCGTTAGAGTTACATTCCTTGATTCTGAAAAAAGTAGAATTAAAATGATTTAACTACTTGATTGTTTCGTGCTCTAGATATAGATCCCGTTGATGTTTTCGCTTAAACTTACTTGGCGTCGGGTCCAGGATGATCATGAAGGTCCTGGCCCCGGGTGGAGACGTACCACTGCACTCCGGTGCGTTGAAACCCGCGAACAGCTCTAGTCGGGTTGTCTCGGGCGTGCAGTTTTTGGTAGTGGGGAGATCGATAGATCTCCCTGAATTTGAATGAATAGAAATTTATCTTCATATGTCACCGGTTTTCGGTATTCACAATATGTTACGGCGAGCATGGTAGTTCTTATGTTTTACAATACCATTACTGGCATTTTTCAATGTCAATATTTTAAATGGGTAATTTTAGTGTTCAATACAATACCACGCATTTTGCGCAAAGTCTAGCATACGTCAGTATATTATTGTGTTATCAAACGGACAGATATTCAGTTTCGACTGGTCAATTTTGTTTTAATAATTCAGGTCACTTTATTGCCATCAGTTGTTGGTAATTTTTGCCACGATTCTACAGTCTATGAGAAGGCTGTTTAACGCAATTTTACAAGTATTAGGGCCATTTGTTTTCCTTAATCCCGTAATTCGGCTGCGCGAACGCATCTATTAGTTTATTAGACCTGACGCCGCCAAAACATGTGTGTTTGCTGATACTGATTGATCCCTCTTTCGATACTCATTATGATTCCTCTTCATTGCTAACGAGTTTATAGCGTTTTCTTATTTCTATTGCATTTTGGTGCTCTATAGTGTGTTTTTGTTTGGCTTGAATTTGGTCAGTCTAATTGCTAATGCGTGCAGTAGAACCTTGAAAGTGCAATAGGCAATGCGCAGAAATTTGTTCATAGCTTAAGCATACTACTGTCATATTAGAAAGCAAATTGTGTTATTTTACTTATAAGTGTAGGCTATTTCGAAATAGACTATGCTAGTTAGATTTTGTAGCAGTGGTACAATTAAGAGTTCGTTAGAGTTACATTCCTTGATTCTGAAAAAAGTAGAATTAAAATGATTTAACTACTTGATTGTTTCGTGCTCTAGATATAGATCCCGTTGATGTTTTCGCTTAAACTTACTTGGCGTCGGGTCCAGGATGATCATGAAGGTCCTGGCCCCGGGTGGAGACGTACCACTGCACTCCGGTGCGTTGAAACCCGCGAACAGCTCTAGTCGGGTTGTCTCGGGCGTGCAGTTTTTGGTAGTGGGGAGATCGATAGATCTCCCTGAATTTGAATGAATAGAAATTTATCTTCATATGTCACCGGTTTTCGGTATTCACAATATGTTACGGCGAGCATGGTAGTTCTTATGTTTTACAATACCATTACTGGCATTTTTCAATGTCAATATTTTAAATGGGTAATTTTAGTGTTCAATACAATACCACGCATTTTGCGCAAAGTCTAGCATACGTCAGTATATTATTGTGTTATCAAACGGACAGATATTCAGTTTCGACTGGTCAATTTTGTTTTAATAATTCAGGTCACTTTATTGCCATCAGTTGTTGGTAATTTTTGCCACGATTCTACAGTCTATGAGAAGGCTGTTTAACGCAATTTTACAAGTATTAGGGCCATTTGTTTTCCTTAATCCCGTAATTCGGCTGCGCGAACGCATCTATTAGTTTATTAGACCTGACGCCGCCAAAACATGTGTGTTTGCTGATACTGATTGATCCCTCTTTCGATACTCATTATGATTCCTCTTCATTGCTAACGAGTTTATAGCGTTTTCTTATTTCTATTGCATTTTGGTGCTCTATAGTGTGTTTTTGTTTGGCTTGAATTTGGTCAGTCTAATTGCTAATGCGTGCAGTAGAACCTTGAAAGTGCAATAGGCAATGCGCAGAAATTTGTTCATAGCTTAAGCATACTACTGTCATATTAGAAAGCAAATTGTGTTATTTTACTTATAAGTGTAGGCTATTTCGAAATAGACTATGCTAGTTAGATTTTGTAGCAGTGGTACAATTAAGAGTTCGTTAGAGTTACATTCCTTGATTCTGAAAAAAGTAGAATTAAAATGATTTAACTACTTGATTGTTTCGTGCTCTAGATATAGATCCCGTTGATGTTTTCGCTTAAACTTACTTGGCGTCGGGTCCAGGATGATCATGAAGGTCCTGGCCCCGGGTGGAGACGTACCACTGCACTCCGGTGCGTTGAAACCCGCGAACAGCTCTAGTCGGGTTGTCTCGGGCGTGCAGTTTTTGGTAGTGGGGAGATCGATAGATCTCCCTGAATTTGAATGAATAGAAATTTATCTTCATATGTCACCGGTTTTCGGTATTCACAATATGTTACGGCGAGCATGGTAGTTCTTATGTTTTACAATACCATTACTGGCATTTTTCAATGTCAATATTTTAAATGGGTAATTTTAGTGTTCAATACAATACCACGCATTTTGCGCAAAGTCTAGCATACGTCAGTATATTATTGTGTTATCAAACGGACAGATATTCAGTTTCGACTGGTCAATTTTGTTTTAATAATTCAGGTCACTTTATTGCCATCAGTTGTTGGTAATTTTTGCCACGATTCTACAGTCTATGAGAAGGCTGTTTAACGCAATTTTACAAGTATTAGGGCCATTTGTTTTCCTTAATCCCGTAATTCGGCTGCGCGAACGCATCTATTAGTTTATTAGACCTGACGCCGCCAAAACATGTGTGTTTGCTGATACTGATTGATCCCTCTTTCGATACTCATTATGATTCCTCTTCATTGCTAACGAGTTTATAGCGTTTTCTTATTTCTATTGCATTTTGGTGCTCTATAGTGTGTTTTTGTTTGGCTTGAATTTGGTCAGTCTAATTGCTAATGCGTGCAGTAGAACCTTGAAAGTGCAATAGGCAATGCGCAGAAATTTGTTCATAGCTTAAGCATACTACTGTCATATTAGAAAGCAAATTGTGTTATTTTACTTATAAGTGTAGGCTATTTCGAAATAGACTATGCTAGTTAGATTTTGTAGCAGTGGTACAATTAAGAGTTCGTTAGAGTTACATTCCTTGATTCTGAAAAAAGTAGAATTAAAATGATTTAACTACTTGATTGTTTCGTGCTCTAGATATAGATCCCGTTGATGTTTTCGCTTAAACTTACTTGGCGTCGGGTCCAGGATGATCATGAAGGTCCTGGCCCCGGGTGGAGACGTACCACTGCACTCCGGTGCGTTGAAACCCGCGAACAGCTCTAGTCGGGTTGTCTCGGGCGTGCAGTTTTTGGTAGTGGGGAGATCGATAGATCTCCCTGAATTTGAATGAATAGAAATTTATCTTCATATGTCACCGGTTTTCGGTATTCACAATATGTTACGGCGAGCATGGTAGTTCTTATGTTTTACAATACCATTACTGGCATTTTTCAATGTCAATATTTTAAATGGGTAATTTTAGTGTTCAATACAATACCACGCATTTTGCGCAAAGTCTAGCATACGTCAGTATATTATTGTGTTATCAAACGGACAGATATTCAGTTTCGACTGGTCAATTTTGTTTTAATAATTCAGGTCACTTTATTGCCATCAGTTGTTGGTAATTTTTGCCACGATTCTACAGTCTATGAGAAGGCTGTTTAACGCAATTTTACAAGTATTAGGGCCATTTGTTTTCCTTAATCCCGTAATTCGGCTGCGCGAACGCATCTATTAGTTTATTAGACCTGACGCCGCCAAAACATGTGTGTTTGCTGATACTGATTGATCCCTCTTTCGATACTCATTATGATTCCTCTTCATTGCTAACGAGTTTATAGCGTTTTCTTATTTCTATTGCATTTTGGTGCTCTATAGTGTGTTTTTGTTTGGCTTGAATTTGGTCAGTCTAATTGCTAATGCGTGCAGTAGAACCTTGAAAGTGCAATAGGCAATGCGCAGAAATTTGTTCATAGCTTAAGCATACTACTGTCATATTAGAAAGCAAATTGTGTTATTTTACTTATAAGTGTAGGCTATTTCGAAATAGACTATGCTAGTTAGATTTTGTAGCAGTGGTACAATTAAGAGTTCGTTAGAGTTACATTCCTTGATTCTGAAAAAAGTAGAATTAAAATGATTTAACTACTTGATTGTTTCGTGCTCTAGATATAGATCCCGTTGATGTTTTCGCTTAAACTTACTTGGCGTCGGGTCCAGGATGATCATGAAGGTCCTGGCCCCGGGTGGAGACGTACCACTGCACTCCGGTGCGTTGAAACCCGCGAACAGCTCTAGTCGGGTTGTCTCGGGCGTGCAGTTTTTGGTAGTGGGGAGATCGATAGATCTCCCTGAATTTGAATGAATAGAAATTTATCTTCATATGTCACCGGTTTTCGGTATTCACAATATGTTACGGCGAGCATGGTAGTTCTTATGTTTTACAATACCATTACTGGCATTTTTCAATGTCAATATTTTAAATGGGTAATTTTAGTGTTCAATACAATACCACGCATTTTGCGCAAAGTCTAGCATACGTCAGTATATTATTGTGTTATCAAACGGACAGATATTCAGTTTCGACTGGTCAATTTTGTTTTAATAATTCAGGTCACTTTATTGCCATCAGTTGTTGGTAATTTTTGCCACGATTCTACAGTCTATGAGAAGGCTGTTTAACGCAATTTTACAAGTATTAGGGCCATTTGTTTTCCTTAATCCCGTAATTCGGCTGCGCGAACGCATCTATTAGTTTATTAGACCTGACGCCGCCAAAACATGTGTGTTTGCTGATACTGATTGATCCCTCTTTCGATACTCATTATGATTCCTCTTCATTGCTAACGAGTTTATAGCGTTTTCTTATTTCTATTGCATTTTGGTGCTCTATAGTGTGTTTTTGTTTGGCTTGAATTTGGTCAGTCTAATTGCTAATGCGTGCAGTAGAACCTTGAAAGTGCAATAGGCAATGCGCAGAAATTTGTTCATAGCTTAAGCATACTACTGTCATATTAGAAAGCAAATTGTGTTATTTTACTTATAAGTGTAGGCTATTTCGAAATAGACTATGCTAGTTAGATTTTGTAGCAGTGGTACAATTAAGAGTTCGTTAGAGTTACATTCCTTGATTCTGAAAAAAGTAGAATTAAAATGATTTAACTACTTGATTGTTTCGTGCTCTAGATATAGATCCCGTTGATGTTTTCGCTTAAACTTACTTGGCGTCGGGTCCAGGATGATCATGAAGGTCCTGGCCCCGGGTGGAGACGTACCACTGCACTCCGGTGCGTTGAAACCCGCGAACAGCTCTAGTCGGGTTGTCTCGGGCGTGCAGTTTTTGGTAGTGGGGAGATCGATAGATCTCCCTGAATTTGAATGAATAGAAATTTATCTTCATATGTCACCGGTTTTCGGTATTCACAATATGTTACGGCGAGCATGGTAGTTCTTATGTTTTACAATACCATTACTGGCATTTTTCAATGTCAATATTTTAAATGGGTAATTTTAGTGTTCAATACAATACCACGCATTTTGCGCAAAGTCTAGCATACGTCAGTATATTATTGTGTTATCAAACGGACAGATATTCAGTTTCGACTGGTCAATTTTGTTTTAATAATTCAGGTCACTTTATTGCCATCAGTTGTTGGTAATTTTTGCCACGATTCTACAGTCTATGAGAAGGCTGTTTAACGCAATTTTACAAGTATTAGGGCCATTTGTTTTCCTTAATCCCGTAATTCGGCTGCGCGAACGCATCTATTAGTTTATTAGACCTGACGCCGCCAAAACATGTGTGTTTGCTGATACTGATTGATCCCTCTTTCGATACTCATTATGATTCCTCTTCATTGCTAACGAGTTTATAGCGTTTTCTTATTTCTATTGCATTTTGGTGCTCTATAGTGTGTTTTTGTTTGGCTTGAATTTGGTCAGTCTAATTGCTAATGCGTGCAGTAGAACCTTGAAAGTGCAATAGGCAATGCGCAGAAATTTGTTCATAGCTTAAGCATACTACTGTCATATTAGAAAGCAAATTGTGTTATTTTACTTATAAGTGTAGGCTATTTCGAAATAGACTATGCTAGTTAGATTTTGTAGCAGTGGTACAATTAAGAGTTCGTTAGAGTTACATTCCTTGATTCTGAAAAAAGTAGAATTAAAATGATTTAACTACTTGATTGTTTCGTGCTCTAGATATAGATCCCGTTGATGTTTTCGCTTAAACTTACTTGGCGTCGGGTCCAGGATGATCATGAAGGTCCTGGCCCCGGGTGGAGACGTACCACTGCACTCCGGTGCGTTGAAACCCGCGAACAGCTCTAGTCGGGTTGTCTCGGGCGTGCAGTTTTTGGTAGTGGGGAGATCGATAGATCTCCCTGAATTTGAATGAATAGAAATTTATCTTCATATGTCACCGGTTTTCGGTATTCACAATATGTTACGGCGAGCATGGTAGTTCTTATGTTTTACAATACCATTACTGGCATTTTTCAATGTCAATATTTTAAATGGGTAATTTTAGTGTTCAATACAATACCACGCATTTTGCGCAAAGTCTAGCATACGTCAGTATATTATTGTGTTATCAAACGGACAGATATTCAGTTTCGACTGGTCAATTTTGTTTTAATAATTCAGGTCACTTTATTGCCATCAGTTGTTGGTAATTTTTGCCACGATTCTACAGTCTATGAGAAGGCTGTTTAACGCAATTTTACAAGTATTAGGGCCATTTGTTTTCCTTAATCCCGTAATTCGGCTGCGCGAACGCATCTATTAGTTTATTAGACCTGACGCCGCCAAAACATGTGTGTTTGCTGATACTGATTGATCCCTCTTTCGATACTCATTATGATTCCTCTTCATTGCTAACGAGTTTATAGCGTTTTCTTATTTCTATTGCATTTTGGTGCTCTATAGTGTGTTTTTGTTTGGCTTGAATTTGGTCAGTCTAATTGCTAATGCGTGCAGTAGAACCTTGAAAGTGCAATAGGCAATGCGCAGAAATTTGTTCATAGCTTAAGCATACTACTGTCATATTAGAAAGCAAATTGTGTTATTTTACTTATAAGTGTAGGCTATTTCGAAATAGACTATGCTAGTTAGATTTTGTAGCAGTGGTACAATTAAGAGTTCGTTAGAGTTACATTCCTTGATTCTGAAAAAAGTAGAATTAAAATGATTTAACTACTTGATTGTTTCGTGCTCTAGATATAGATCCCGTTGATGTTTTCGCTTAAACTTACTTGGCGTCGGGTCCAGGATGATCATGAAGGTCCTGGCCCCGGGTGGAGACGTACCACTGCACTCCGGTGCGTTGAAACCCGCGAACAGCTCTAGTCGGGTTGTCTCGGGCGTGCAGTTTTTGGTAGTGGGGAGATCGATAGATCTCCCTGAATTTGAATGAATAGAAATTTATCTTCATATGTCACCGGTTTTCGGTATTCACAATATGTTACGGCGAGCATGGTAGTTCTTATGTTTTACAATACCATTACTGGCATTTTTCAATGTCAATATTTTAAATGGGTAATTTTAGTGTTCAATACAATACCACGCATTTTGCGCAAAGTCTAGCATACGTCAGTATATTATTGTGTTATCAAACGGACAGATATTCAGTTTCGACTGGTCAATTTTGTTTTAATAATTCAGGTCACTTTATTGCCATCAGTTGTTGGTAATTTTTGCCACGATTCTACAGTCTATGAGAAGGCTGTTTAACGCAATTTTACAAGTATTAG
>JAQBSW010004827.1:0-64414 GCA_029291075.1 Eudiplozoon nipponicum | reverse complement strand
GGCTAGTCACACATCAAGGAAAAACTTGTCTAAGTCTCATTTACTGATGCGTTTGAAACTTCTATAATAATCACTTTACTTTAACCAAGGTTGTGATCTTCATATACATAAATTTGACAGTATACACTAAGAATTGGATAGTGTAGAAATTGAAATTTATCCAGTATACCGGTTTCGTCCTTTTTGGGAAGTTACTACTTACTGTCCAGAATTTGCCGCGGACAGGGCTCGAACCTGGGCACGTCTGCTTCGGAATCTGTCGTTCTAACAAGTGAGCCACCCTGACAAAACCTCGCAAACATTGTTAGCTTTAATCCATGATTATGAACAAAGTACGACGACAGTCTAACTAATGAGGGTCGAACAGGAATTCATATATAATTTATGCCAGATTATAAATCCAGCTCTCCTGCATTAGCTTATGCTTATAGTAGATCGAAACATAAATTAGCATATTAGTGAAAGTTGCGTGTGTTATGCAGCAGAAGTGGCGCAGTGGATGAGTGTAAGACCGAAGCAAATGTGTTATGTTCCGAGCCTCTGTCGCAAAGTATTCTATCCCGTACATCACCTGTCCAAATAAAGAATGAAATCTTTTTAGTTGATAAATTTGCCTCGCTACATAGCGCATTATTGATTTTATACTGGCAGCATATTTATGATCAAATTCTTGTCAGAAAACAGAAATTCAGTTACACTTCTTTGTGTTACGTTTTTTTCTATTTTATTATAACAAATCAGTGGCGGCTAGTTAGAATTTATGTCGAAAGATATGCCAAATATGCTCCACGTGGAGGAGAGCCAATTTAAAATCTAAGTTTTTATATTACTGAAAACTCCATGTAGGCTTCAGCCAGCGGTGGCGCGGTGGTTGAGTGCAGAACTCTGAGGCAAATGTGGCGCAGATCCAGACCTGGCCATGGAAAATTCTGGCAAGTAATTGATGAGTTACGAATAAAAATGGAACCAGTCATCGCGGTGGATTGCCTTCGCTAACTTATGTAATGTTTGGTGTAAAACTGACACAGATTTATATTCAAAAGCTAGTTGTAAAATATCAATGCAATATTTATAAATATAAGTTTTTTAAAGTCAATATTTTGAGATTGAGATAAAGATCAATCCCATCGTATCTAACCAGACACACAACAGCAAATCAAACGTCACACAAACATACTAACGCGTTTCAATTTTCCCTGATCTTTAACGGTGCACGATGGCAGATTGGATGACGAGGAAAAAACCCATAATCATATATGTTATGGAAAAATGGATACGCGATACTCACTCCTTGCAAATTTTCACACGTTTTTAACTTAAAAAGTCAGTTGTACAGTTTTGATGCAGTTATGGGTATGACATGTGTGTAGTCTTCTCCACATGTGCGTAAGATATAAAATTAGATATTCAATCTTTTCGCGAGTCGTCATGGCAACTCATTAGATAAATTTTTCGAGCTTTATAGAAACACTAATCTACTTGTATTTAACCAGTCTTCGATCTGCTATGATCTTCATCATTGCACGACCGCAACCTGAATAGCGAGGATCAAACGGCAATGTATATATATGTAAATAAAATTTAGATATGCGGCTCTCACCTCTAGCAGTCTCGCATAAATTGTACCTGACTGGAAATGTCGACTGCGCAATTTCTACGCCGTCATGAACATAAACTGTATATATATATATATATATATATATATATATATATATATATATATATATATATATATACCTATCACTATCTTATCTAAATATTTATCTATTAACCTATATATATATATATAGGTTAACAGATAAATATTTAGATAAGATAGGTGGATAGATAAAAAGAAAGAGAATTATTGCCTTATTTAGTGGCAGAGCAGATTGGCTTTTTAATTATTATATTATGGATTTACTAATCCTTTAAATAAAGGTTGAAAACTTGACCTAAACATCGTACGTCTTTTATTTATCCAGTTGCAGCGTGTCTCTTAGTGCTGGTGCCAGTTTTTCCGTTTTGGACGATTTGAAAACTATTTCAGATACAGCCTGTTCGGCTTAAAAATGCACTAATTGTTTATTGGTGTATCTGTCATTGCGATATAGAAACGGGTAATTCACGTGGTCGTTGATTGGATAAATGGTTAACAGATTGTGGTATTTGGCAAGTGAATTTGTTTAATATAACCGTGTTCTCGAAAATGTGTGGTTTCTTGTGTGCCTGTTTATGAATAAATGTGCATTTGCACGATCTGCTGGTTTATTGAGCGAAGTTGAGCTACATTCTTGAGTAAATATTTGTACGAGCGAGAAGTCATAGATTGGTAGATTTATTGTCTCACCTTTAAATAGTATAACTGTAAATTACTAACACCACTAGGTAAATGTATTGATCAGTAGATTGCCTAATTTATGCGTTTTGCAAGAATCGTGTCATTTTGGTGCATAACATCTTTGTTTACATATGCAAAGCCAGGTTCGTTTGTCTAGTTTACAGTTTGATTCGCGTGACTATTTTTTGCTTTCTTCGTTCGGGTTACAGTTAGCTGAGAAATAAATTTTATTTTTTTATTTGAAAAGAACCCGAAGGTAGTAAGCTTTGTTTAGACCAATGGTGAGCTTTATCTACTATTGTCATTAACACTTACTCGAACCTTTTGTTTCGAAATGTTTCAAGTAGTCCTTATAAAGCGAAGGTTCATATTTTGCATTGTTTTTATTGCCACCTACGAAGTCTATGCACCAATTACGGATAGGTTTTTCTTGATGCAACTCCATTGTATGGGGAAAGACTTCTTATTATCACATAAACTGTGTACATTTACTGAATGTACTATGTTTATTGACAGATGTTGTAGACGGTAATAAAAATCTGCATTCCTATTGGAATATACCAAACAAATTAAAATACTCTATTTTCATGCACATAATTCAGTTACTTAGACATTTAATGTACATATTATAATTATGCCTAGGATTTTATTCAATAATTAATAAATAAATAAATAATACAAGGCGGGTAATGGTATGTCCAACTACGTTACAACATAACCGTGTTTAAAGAAGGTCGTTGGTGGTGTGATTTCAAAGAGAACACGCTGAATATAATATGCTTCGATAATATAATCGTTGCTTATATTATGATTTATAAAATAGACTACATTACGGCTAAATAGGCAACACCGAATCCAGCGCGCGAACGGTCTACTTTTTTTCGACGGATATCAGTTATCACATTGTTGTTGTTGATGTTGTAATCTGGACATCTTTCAATTAATATTTTAAAATTAACGTACTCCTGCTTGCGACGAACTAACATATATGTATTTATGTCTTAGGAATTGAATGCCATGAAATCAAGTTTATTCATATAATACCAAAAGGTTATTTCGAAGTGAGCGTTAAAGTTGGTGTAAGCTCCTGAACGCATGTTTTGCAGTATTACTGGAATTTTACCAATCAATGTCTGTACTACACGTTCCAAACCAACAGTGTATTTCGGCGCTGCAGTCTCAAAAACGTATGTCCATAAAAATAAAGTAAAATTGAAAATAGTTTTTTTAATTTTTGAAGCCGACAGTGAGTCTAAAATCAATCTGAGAATTGGTTAAGCGGTTAAGGAGAAAAAGAGTTCTCTGTTTGCTTTTGCAAACCCAAAATTACTGAGGTATGACTTAAGAAAGTAGCGTATCGAAAAATGCAGCTTTCAATCATGTATTTTGACGATTAGTTTCATTCGTTTGGCTTTAACGTAGAAACATATCTGTTTACCTTTTATTATACAAACAAATATTTTTGAATTATACACCGTTCTCTCATATTGGTTTATTTTTTTACTAATAATGGATTATTCTATCTATCACACGTCATCACTAGGATAAGGTTTTGCAAATGAACTTTTTATCTGAACTTTTTTCAAATATCTTTTTAGTTTCGGAAATCTGCAAAAAAATTTGAGATGATACAATGTAAGCAATTTTGTAATTTTGACCCAGATTTCGGACTTATAAATTCATTCCAGCCAAGTTACTAAGCAAAATATTCTCGGACAAACTTGGCCTTAATGCGCTTAATTGTTGTTGCATGTATTTCGCTATACAAAAGGCGGTTTAGTCGTTTGACTCTCGTAGTAGTCATAACCTTGAAGTTTTCTTAGGATTAGCCTTCTTTAGTTACTTAAAATCCTCCGAAATTCGGCTTCAGTGGACTATAAACAAATGCCAGCTTCCATCTTTCATTATGTTGACAAGAGAGAGAGCGACAGTATTTGCTTGCATTTCACAGACTCATGATCCTTCCAACACACAAGAATAATCAGCTAATGTGTGGGAAAACTCTCAGTCTAAATTTTCGGATACTCAGTAGGAAAATCCAAAGAAGGTGAACACATAATTAAACGAAGATTGATTGCGCGGGCGGTGATAACAATTGCTATACTCAAGGTTGCGATCTTGATATAATCACGTGACCGATTAAGTACATGCATTTGTTACTATCAATTAAGAGTTTTTTATAGGCAGCTCATCCATTAGGACGATTTCGTTCTTATTGGAAACTCATCACGTATTGGTCAGAACCTGGGCTCGTCTTGTTTGCAATCTGGTGTTCTAACCACTGAGTCACCCTGCCGCATCAATAATAAATATCATTTCCCAATAAGTAAGAAGCCGATCTATTGGATGAATTGCTTTTTTTACACTATACAATTCTTAGTTTATACTGAGAAATGTATGTACTTGATTGGTCAGGTGTCTATATTAAGAGTGAACACAGTTTAGGAGAAGTCCACTCGAAAATATGAACATTCTATATCCTTTTAGATCACGATTACTTGTTTAATTGTTTGTCGTACATTGTCAAAGAATAGGTAATATGATACAGGAAATACAACTCGCGCAACATTTATAATTCACGCTAATCTTTCGTTATGTTATGATGCTCGTTAAAGTTTGAAATGCATTGTTATACTTAACCACCAGTTATGTACAATGGGTTTGTTGTTTATCTCAAGCTCCAGGTAGGTATAACAATTGCAAAACAACTACATCTGAGAGCCGTGTTTCTGATTTCTCATTGCGATCGGTTTCTCGTTAGTCATTTCGTCGTTTTGCTCTGGTGATCAACATGAAAGGTCAAAACATGTCTGTAATTGTGATTGGCGGTAGTTATGGTATGCGGTGTGACTGGTTATATACAATGGGATTGGTGTTTATCACAATCTCGGAAAAACCTCTATGTTGCGAATAAGGATAACCATCCGTGTAATCACTGATTGCGTAAATTTCTAACTTATTCTACACGTGGCGAAATCTGTCTGGATTGATAAACTTGAACAGAGTCTTCAGTATAGCTAAGTGAGTAAAGAGGACACCAGCAATCACGACGGCGATGAGATTTAGTTGACTTTGATGAGTCGTTAGGCATAATACCTTTGTGAATTACTGTTCATTATCGTCTCCTACATAGAAGACTAGCTTTTTTATTTTTTGGGCCTCGTTCAACTTCCGTCATTTTCTTGTCGAATTATTTTGTGGGATTTTGGTGAAGACAGGCCAATAGGATTGAACGCACGTGTAAATTCTATTACATCTTTCCTTAATGCTAAATTTGGCATATACTCGTGTTTCTATTTGGAATGGAAAATACATGTCTGAATTCTCATCGTAACTAATCGTTTCTAATGCGCAAATGATAGAATTATTTTCCAAGTTCACGTAAAATTATTTAAGTCAATTGTGCGAACTTAAGATAAAGAAAATCCCGTTTATTTAAAATAAATGTGTGCGACAGGATATTTAACCAAACCTGATTTACGTTCTCCATAATGGCTGCTGTATTTCGGTCAAGGCTTTGTTCCAAATATTTTGGCTTTCAGTTTCGAAGCCTTATTCAAACTTCTACTCATCATAGGATTTTGAGGCGCGTTTCGCTAAAATGGCTCGGCTTATACTTATTGATAGATCTCATATATATATATATATATATATATATATATATTACTGAATTTTTACTAGATAAATATGCGCCATGTATGCATGAATGATCGTTTCCTTTTAACGTAGAAACATTTCGGTAAATTTCATTATATGCACTTGTATGTTTATCTAAGTGAAACTACAGTGCTCGTATACACATCTTTATGTCCATTTATAATTGCGAAGTCTTCAGATAAACATAATTTTATGCACGTGTACGTTCATATTAGTGTAGCTACAGTAATTCCATGCCCTTTCGACTTTGCACGCGTTTGCCAATTAAGAAAAAGTCACTGTATATTATATCGTACTTATTGGTGATCACACTCGTTAGGGAGTGACAAGTAATACCGATACAATAGTTTTAGTTTCGTGTCTGGTTAAATTATTAATAGTAATTAATAAATAAGTTTGTGAAATTGAACTACAGTTGAGAATTTTCTAAACTTGTCATTTAGAAAAGGATTTTAGTGACATTGTGGGGTAAGTTGATATTTAACATAAAAGTCAAATAATATGTTATGCACTATAAATGGGACCGTAGTTAATATATAAAGTGCGATAACATGAACTAAAAGATGAAATAGTGTGGATCTTATGCGATTAACCATAAAATTGATGAATTAGTCGCGTTTTGATGTCCAGTGCTCATCATCAGAGCAGGACGGCAAACTGACTAACGACTATCCATTCACAGTGCATATGCAGGATATAGATAATAAGAAATGAGATTCTCATCACCAGTTGTCTCACATTCGTTGTACTTGACTAAAATGGCTGCATTACACCTTCTATTCATATTCAAGCATTTTGCAGCTTTAACCATACTTGAATATATTATTCGATTAGGAAATTATTGATTGCGCGGATGGTGATAGAAATTATTTGAAAAGAGTGTGATTTTGAAGTAAACTCCGGTCAAACTCTTTCGAGAATTTTGAAGTTGATTCAAATTAGAACATTTTCATCATTCGAAACCAGACATATACTAGGCAGAAATTATTAAATTAAGGTGGGTTTATGCGTCATACATATCATGCACGTAATTAAAACTGCTGCTTTAAAAACTACGTTGTCTGGTTTTATTTTGGTAAATAACATCACCTGTGTCTATGATTGTGACAAACCATTATGTGCAAAATTAGGTTATGTGAACGGTACATTACGTGGGCATGCGCACACCTGCCTGAAAAAAAAATAAACCGATGCGCTTGTTTTTTATCATTAAATTGTGAAATAAACAGTAATAATCTTATATGCTGATGATTTTTAAGCAAAAACGAAATGATAAGCTAGCATATCGAAATTCATCTGGCTTGATTTAATTTTCCATTACAATTGTGGAAATTCGGCCAAAAACGTTATTTCCAACCGGTATTGCAACGCAGAAAAAGCTATGCCAGTCATATACATTGAGGTTGTTTATACTTCCATGGCTTTCATCAGAGTTTGAGACTCACTCAGACCCGTGTAATCAGTTTGATACTATTTGTTTCAGAGAGCTTATATATATATATATATATGCAATTGTGTATTAGGTGTCGCGGACCCAGTAACAAATTAGTTTCGTGCTTGCTGGAAACTCACCAGTAGGAGACTGTATCACGCCCTATGCTTATTATATATTTGGTCAAGAAATGTGTATCATTTGACAATAAAGGGTACTACCACAGTTAATTTCAAGATAGGCTAATTTTCAGCAACATTGAGAGTTCAAACTACATCGGAACTCCTGCTTGTTTAACAAATCCACACATTTCGCGTTTAACATGACATCATAAATTAAATACAAACAGATAGATACTGTTTGTTGCGTAGAACTAATATATATATATATATATATATATATATATATATATATATATGTAATTGTATATATTAGGTTTTGCGCGCCTATTAACAAATTAATTTAAATATAACCAGGAGAGTAAATCAAAAGCAGTATGAACGGAACGTATAATCTCATGTGAACATGCGTTTCGCGCTTACTGGCGACTCAGTAAAAACAGAAATTACATCCAATATCCATCAGATATTTCGGTGTTCCTATTTTTCCACATTCTTTGC
This sequence comes from Eudiplozoon nipponicum, assembly GCA_029291075.1. Classification (NCBI taxonomy): domain Eukaryota; kingdom Metazoa; phylum Platyhelminthes; class Monogenea; order Mazocraeidea; family Diplozoidae; genus Eudiplozoon; species Eudiplozoon nipponicum. The sequence continues at coordinate 56,385 of JAQBSW010004827.1, read as the reverse complement.
CCAAACATATATTTGGTATAGGACGTAATACCAACTCCTACTGATGAGTCGCCAATAAGCACGAAACGAATATGCACATGAGATTATACATTTCTTTCACGCTGACTTTGTTTACCATTCTGGTCTTATTTAAACTTATTTGTTACTCGGTTCGCAACGCCTAATACACTATTCTGTACAATCAATGACTGATCGTATTTGTGGTTGATTTGTTTTTTCTTAGCATCTGCTGATGATTCTTTGGAAAACAGGGTCCTATACATCATTAGGATTACACGTTTTCTTCATGTTGACATTTGTCATATACTTCGGTTCCTAAATGATGTCACTTTTATTACAAATAACATTTGTTTAATATATTTGCAGTCCAATAATTTTTTTTTCTTCTTCATCTTCATATGTTTTATCGTCTTCTACTTCTTTTTGTTCGTCTACTCCTTTCTTTTCACTGTATTCGTGTTTTCTTTCTCCTTCTTTGTCTTCATTTTGTAATTTCTCCTTCTTTGTCTTTTCATTCTCTTCTTATTCGTCTTCTTTTTGTTCATTTTTGTGTACTTTTACTTATACATCATCTTACACTCTTTATATTTCTCCTGATACATCAACATCGTTTTCATCTTCATCTCCTTCTCGGTCTTTTTATTTTATGCCTTTATTTCAGTCTTCTCCTTGTTTCATTCATATTTTTCTTCTTATTTTTCGTCTGCGTCCTAGTCTTCTTATTTCACAAATTGCTCTTCTTTATTTTCTTGTTATTTACTTTTACTTCTGTATTTTCCACTTTTTGTTTTCTTTTTATTCCTCTTATGCGTTACCTTCTTCTTCGTCTCCTTTTACTTCCTCTTAGTCTTCTTCCTTTTCTTGTTCGACTTCTTTTCTGCTATTTTTTCTTCGTTAGCTTGTTCTTTGTCTTGCTCATCACAGTCGTCTACTAGTGTTTCTTTTTTGTATTTTTATACTTCATGTTCTTCATCTGAGCTATCAACATTCTCTTTTACCTTCTCTTCTTTATCTTCCTTTTCGTCCTGTTCTTTTTCTCGTTCAAGTTCACCTTTATCTTCTACGTTTTTATCTCATCAGTTGTCTTCTTTTTCTCCTGATACTTAAACATCTTATTTATCTACTACTCTTTCACCGTAGTCATTTCTTAGTGGTTTTTCTATTTTTCATATTTTTCTTCTTATCCTTCGTCTTCTTCTTCATCGTTTTGGTCCATTTCTTCATCTTTATTTTCATCCTCATCGTCATTTTCTTTTTTTTTACTTCCTTGTCTGCTACATTTTCATTTTCTTCTCATACAATCCATTTTTCTTCGTCTTCCTCTTCTTCTTTTATTTTTTTCATTTCCCCTCTTCTTCTCTGTTATTCCTTCATCGTTTTTCTCTACTTTATCCTTCTTCTGTGAAGTCTTCTTATTTTCTTTATAGTCTTCCTATTTCTTCGATTCTTCATCTTCGTCTTCTTATATTCCTATGCAGCATCATATCTGTCGTCTTTTTCGTTTCATTTTTATTTCATTGTCTTATCATTTATGTTCTTATTCCTCGTCTAATTCTTAATAATCTTCTTCGCGTCGTTCTTCTTATATTTAATCTTCCTTCCCTTTTTCCTGTTCTTTCGCTGCTTTCTTTCTCTTAGATTTCCTTTTCCTACTCATCTTCTGCATTTTCATTTTATTTTTTGTTTGCCTTATTCATATTTTTCTTGTTCTGTGTCTCGTTCATCCGTTCCCCTGTGTCATCTTTGTCTTTTTCTACTCCATGTCATCTCTTTTTGCTTCTTCTCCGTCTCTTTCATCATTATTTATAATGTTTTTGTCTTTCTCATCTTCCTCCTGGTCTTGTTCTTCTACATTGTCTTCATCGTCTTCTTTTCTTCTTTTTAGCCCTCGTGTGTTTTCCTCTTTTTTGTTTGCTTCATATTTGTTTTTTACTCAACATCTTCTACGTCTTTACCTGCTTTTTCGAATTCAATTATCATTCCTTTTTATGGCAGAATCAACTGTCGCCTCCTGCAACAAGATAAGTCGTAATGCAATCATTTCTTTCAATACCCGCAAACGTGGTAAATGCTTTATTCGAGTGTATTTTGCTTTTTTTCACTGAAATTATGGATTATAAATGCCTTAAGTTCCAGTTCATCATTCACCAGGTTTTTGGTTTAACGGCAGCCTGGACAAAATGTTCATTTGTATGTACACCCTCGTTTTGTGCCTACTAGCGTCTCATCTGTAAGAGCTCACACAATATTCTAAACTTATTACATATTTATTCCATTTCTGTCCGACAATTATACGATGCACTCTTTTATACGTGTGTTTATTTAAAAAATAGTGCTGTCAACATTATATAATGCCTCCAGCAACACGACTTCAAAACTGACTAACTATGTATCATATGTACTGAACTTATAAACTGTAGAGAAAGGATGATTTTCAAATTCGTCTCGAATTTTCTGACTTATCTTTCATTAAATCAAGTTTGCAAGCTCGTAGTGAACACCAGTCCCATTTTGTTTAACCAGTCATCGAACAAAATAGCCAAACTACCTAGGTTTAGTTTACATTTTTTATATATGCATGGAAAAGCCATTACAGACCCAGATGGTAACAAAAAATTAATGCTTATCAGGCAAGAAATTGAAAACTGAGCAAGGCTAGGAAGTAAAACGTTTAAAAATGGCTTAAGGCCAAGCAAAAATTTTGAAAAGTCATACGACATGCTTCTAAACGACCAAAATGAAATTTCCAAATTCTGCATAAACTAAAGACTAAACCTCATAAAAATTTTGGTACATCCACTATTTTCAATTAAAAGCCTTTTACTATATATGAAATTTTGAATAAATTTAGACATATTTTAGTTTGTTCAAATAGGACCCAATAGAGATTCCAAGGTCCTATACACAAATAGAGATTCCAAGGTCCTATACACACATGCTATAATCTCAGGTACATATGCATTTTTTACGTTCTAACGACTCACCACCCGAAGCCTGTACTAAGCCGGAAATCCATTGTATATATATATATATGGTCAATAACTGTTGGACACTCGAACGGTGTAATCTCCTATACATATGCGTATTTAAGAAGTAGTAGAGTAAGTTACGCATTATGTCTTTAGCAATGCAAATTTAAATGCAACTCATTACATATCAAATTCACCATAACTGTAATGGGTACAATCACGATTATTTTGAAACTAGGTTAAATTTCACCACAACACTTCGCAACAAAGATTTAGATATTTGGGTTTATACAGATGCCATATAGGCTCCAAATAAAGGAAATGCTAGCCAAGAAACATCGGCTAGTATATAACTCAAAATTTTGTGCAGTGTGCGGGTGGATGGTTAAGTGGTTAGACCAACAGATTTCGAAGTAGATGTGCTCAGGTTCGAGCCCTGTCGGTAGCAAATGCTGAGCATTACGTGAAAAATTTTCAGTAAGGATGTAATCGATCTATTGGATGAATTGCCTTTTCTACATTTTACAATGCTTTATTTAAAATGGCAAATGTGTGTATATAATGGGACTGATGTTTATATCATGATCGCGACCTTTATTTATATGAATTATATCCTCTTTGTAAATTTGAAATAAGAACCCGGCGAATATTAGCGAAAGTAGACTCAGTGTACATCAGCTATTATGTGTATTCACTAATTAACTCCTATCTTGGATGCAAAATTTAAATAGTTTTACGTTGATAATTTTATAAATTTTACAGTATTTATCATTCGTATTTGGTTAGTACTCGTAATGATTGTTAAACAGTATGCTACTAATAGTAGTATATTTCATAACAAAATATACAATTACATGAAATATAATTCACGAAATATGTTTCACGATCAAATGACTGTATTCATCTTGTTCGAAGTTGACGAGCATACACCTGGCTTTCATTGCGTACTTGCACCTTATCCCTTAGCCTCGACAGCGAGAACCAGTGTCGCATTGGTTACATTCACTAACACAAAACAGAATGGATTCCTAGTTTGGCCCACATTGAGGTGTTCAACACCTGTTGAATCACCACCGTTGTATCGACGTTTTTCTAGTATAGAAGGAGTTAAATCTACCGTCTTTTATATTGACTGTAATAAAATTAAATGACAGTCCGCGTGCTTAATTAATTCAGCAGAGTGAAAATGTCTGTTGAAAGAAAACACCAGAGAAATAAATATCGAAAGGTTTACTGTTTCTGACGTACAAAGAAGGATGAATATTATAATGCATAAAAAGTTGACACACCATGGTTAGTTTAGCATAATTTAAATTAATTATATTTAGCAATGAACAGTCAACTAAAATGACAACCCTTGATGCTCAATGATAAATTAATTAGAACATTACTACTAGTTGCGAAACAACATGTTTCGGAAATTTTTTTATGCCTTAAACATGCTTTCGAGTGTGTGCTAACAAGTTTCTAATTCTAAATGTTGCAATATTGATTTTAATTGAATTAAAATGCGCTGTATATTAACAATCACAATGATAATAGCGATCAGAGCAGGGCTAATGTTATGCCCATGTAACGCTTTATAAGAAACTAAAATAGTGATCTTGCAGTAAAGCAGAGCTACATGCTAATTTATAAATTGAAGGGCCTCAAAAGAGTTTCTTTATGACAGTTTGGCTCCAAATGTTTACATTTTTACTTCTTATAAACACCATTTTTCTTTATGATAATTATGTTTTGACGGAATTTAAAATATCTCAAACTTCGTATTCTTGATTTGTTTCATCACCAACTACACAGTCACCATCATTATGGGTATAACAGCACACGAATGGCAGTTCAATTATTGTATTAATTTTGTTCATTCCTCTACTTAATTATGGGACCATTTGTAATAAAAACAATTATTTTTATATGAAACCAGTTGATCAGATCGAAATTTTGGGTAATATTCGTATATGTTTGTTAAAATGCCCTTCTTTTTTATAATGTTTTTGTACACGGTATCAATCAGACTATTTATTTATCTATTAGTATGTCTTTCTGTTTCAATATCCATATGTTTATGTAAATTTATTCTAGCTCTAATTATCTATCCTTTAATAACTCTATCGTGTTTTCTATCAATCTAGCCCCCCTATATCTCTATCTTACTTTATACATAATCGAATGCTTTCTGATCTATGTCTATCTTTCACATTTTATTTGTTTCCTAATATCTATTTAGGAGTTCAATTTTCGTAGCTGCTAAATTATTTTTTTTCCCACGTATCGATGCATTTTTCTTTCATATATTATTTATGCATACATTGCCCTATATGCTAATGTAGATTAATCTCTCTACCTTTCTTTAAATCAAGTTTGCGAGCTTGAAATAAACACCAATCTCATTGTATTTAACCAGTCGTCGAACAACATATGCAATGCGGTTTGATCCTCGCTAGTCAGTTTGCCATCGTACTCTGATGATGATCATGGAAGGTCGAAACGCGTCAGTACGTTGCGGCTGGCGGTAGTTTTGTTATGCTCGACGACTGGTTAAATACAAGGGATTTGTGCTTACTTCATATTCGGAAACTTGATTTAAAGACTTGTTACCACCACCCGCGCAATAAATTATTGTTTAATCTCTCTCCCTCTCTTTCTGTCTCTCTCTCTGCAATGAAGCACGTTTGTTAGTCTACTTTGTGGATACATTCAAAACTTCCATCCAACAAATTATGGATTTATGTAGAGAATATTTGTTGTTTGGGACAGTCACAACAAATGTATTTGTTCTTGACTGAAAAGGTCTAACGTATTTGCATTTATGCATTTTGCACGGCATACTTTGCAAAACGTTAGTGCATATAGAGACAGAGGGATATACCGAAAACGGCGTGAACTAGAAGTGGAATCCAATTGATGCTTGCCTGTCATGCTATCTGGCTGCTCACAAGTAGGATCTCGAGTTGAAATAGTCGTTTGAGTCGAATTGCAGTACTGCTGCATTACGTTTGTAAATATAAAGTTAGTTTCGAGCGAAGTGCCAGTTCCTTCGAATGAACATAAGTTTGGTAGGCCAGACCTCGTCTATGATCTCTTTATGACTGAGAACTATACATATTATAGGGTTATAAAAAGGGTTTTAGCCTTACTCTCGTGAATTATAACTCCAGCTACAAATAATGTTATTTGTTATTATCTGGCTTTATAAACAGTTTTAATGAAAAAAACTAAACAATTGTATGTTTTTCATATTTCGTTTTATGCCGGCTTGATTATTTGCTTGAATAGTCGTCCAAAGACACGTACTACCAGGAAATTCCACCAGTCCGGTAAGTTGAGTTGTTGTTTCGTATGCTATTTAAGATTTAATCAAAATCATTATTACAGACTGAAAAATGTCAGTTTTCCAAAATAGATACTTCGTAGCCACTTTGATGTGATAATTATTGTTATGCGTAAGCTGTACGGAATCACTAAATCGCTAATTATTAGTAGATTTTGATTATTGAAAGTGAAAATTTTTCTTGATATTAATAGTCCTACAATAGAGGCTGACGAGCATTACCTTTCCGTAGCGTCTGTTTTGGACGTGACATTGGGTAAAGGTGCCTTGTTTGCCAAATTCAGCTATATCTGTCTTATATGTAGCTTTTTATGATACTGCTAATTCAGAAACTGTATGTGTTCAAATTAAAATTGCAATCGGTGGCTCACATTAGATTGGACAGATATATCGTTATAGTAACGACAATAGTTATGCTGACGTTGTTGGTACAATATTTGCCTTGATTAAATTAACCTTTTTGCTATACAGACTTTAACGGAAGTAAAAGGAAATAGACTTTTCTCATATCAATGAATGAAAATTAGAATTCGACATTTTTTGGAATGAAAATCCACAATTCGGATGGGGAATACTAATTTTAATTCTATAAACCAGTAATTTCTATAATTTCAAATCTCATGGCCGGACATTGATTATATGTATTATCAATGTATATTTTACATTGAATCAGATAGCGAAGGTAATTCATACAGAAGACTAGTCTCGTCCGCATTGGGAATTTTTCTAGTGTTGTTCAAAAATGGCCGCGAACCGGACTCGAATCGTGGACCATTTGATTTGGAGTCTGAGACTAATCACTACACCACTTGTGCCGCATAATACACTCAATTTGGAGTCATATGCAGACTTATGTTTCTGGTTAGCCTTTCCTTCAATTGGAACCTATTTGGAATTTCTTAAGATCTGAAGCTCTAACCTGTTGTAACGTGAAGACGAAATACACATACTCACGATTCTGCCATTAGACTTCAAATTTATGTAACTCTCCAAGTGGCATTGTTTATGTTATATAATGACAGATTTCAGATGACTCACTTAAACTGACAATTTAAAAAAAAATTTTAAATGTCATTTTTCCTTACGCAGAGCTAACATCTTTCATGTTGTTTCCGCGATAGTCTATTGCAGAACATTTGATAGCATTCATTTGTCGGTAAAATCATCATTCATTAACATTTACAGGTGTACAGCTAATCTGTTGCCTTGATTGTTGGGTCCCGTCAATCTGATGCCTTCCAAAATTTGTTTTTTTTGGAAATTTTGTCCGATCACCATTTTTTGGTTTTTTCAAAATTTTTGGTGCCCATCCCGTAGATGGGTCTGGCAACGAAGTCACGATAATTTGTTAAAAATTCGGAAAAACTTGATTCTACAACAATTTCAGAGAAGCAAATTGTGGATGGTTTCAGAGTGACGGAACCAGTGAGAACCCGTCATTCAAGGCAATAGATGAGCTGTGCACCTGGAAATGTAAACGAATCAAGATTTTACCGACCTATGAGTGCTATCAATTGTCCCGCAATAGGCCACTGCAGAAACAATATGTAGCATTTGGATTTATGCATTATTCTGACGAAATTCAATTACATGTATATCTTCCGAATAATCTAAACGTAGGAATATATAGCAAATGCAGTCCACTTTTTGACCACGGCTTCCCCCTCATTAATCATTTCAGCAGTATCCAGCACAGCTACAATTAGGAAGGAACCTCCTGGACGATGCCTGTCTATCGCTTTATGGCAGAAATGTTCCAATTTCGGAAGATTTATTGACTTATGATTTCGTGGCATTATTTCTTAATAGATATTGTAGTTATGAGTGTAGCATTGCATAATAACACATTATATTTATCTATTAGTCTATTGTCTTTTCTACATTGTGCATATTTTCAGTGATAGTCTGAATTGTCCTTGGCATGTAACGAACCGACTACCATTCGGTCTAGAGTCACACAGTTCATACATTTCGCCGAAATATTTGTGCATTGCATGCTAATACTAGTTAAATGATCCCTATGTTTAATTAGGCATTGTTCTAGGTGAAAACCAGTTCGTGCTATGTTAATCACAAAAGTTCAACATCAATTCAATTGAGGAAATGATATTGAATAAAATTATATTACTAGTATTTAGTTATATGTGTTGTTCTTTTGTGTTACCTTAACATAGTATAATAAAGCAAATTCAATTGATTTTTGGACTATACTTCAGCTCATATTGAGCAAACCAGTGGTTTCGGGGGACTGCTTTGGGCCAAATATGGCACTCGTAATCAGCTGATTTCTAACTAGCTAGTTTTATCTTTTATTTGAAATCACCACTAATGGCTGTTCTTATACATCAAACTTAATGACAACATCGTTCATATTTAATATGAAATAGCGCGCGATGGAACATTTTTGTGAGGTTAGTGATAAGCAATATGACATTGGACCAAATTTTTTGAATTGTCTCGTTGAAATTAAATATTAAACTGGTTTGCGATAGGGTAAATTCATACATGGAGAATGGACCAAATTTTTATTGTGATGGGATTTTGCTTTTATGATTCGTTGAGCTATGCTGGTGGCACTAGATAGACCAACAAGTTGATGTAAAAGTAATCCAGCCTCAGTTCCCCATAAGGAAAGGGTGACCTAGTGTTAATTTTCATCCCTCACAACTATATAGTTTTTAGTTACGTGGTGCTAAAGCAGCAGTATATTCTACTGTTATAGTGCTATAAAATTATATCAGTAGTTACAGATAGATATACAATGTAACTAAGCAAGCATTGATTGCTCCGTTGGTGATAAAAAATTGTAAAATAAAGTTTGCCAGCCAACCAATTTGCACAACCTGGCAAAACTTCCGTTACTCACATTTACTGACGCGTTTCAATATTTTATATATAAGCTGTGGTTTTATTTTCGCTAGTCAGTTTTCCATAGTTCTCCGAGGATGATCGTGGAAGGTCTAAACACATCATTATGCGTTACTGGTGTTATTTTTGCTAAGTTGTGTGACTGATTATATACAATGGTATTTATGCTTATCTTAGACTTGCATATTTGATTTAAATATATATTTTAGTTTTACTAATTCTGAACTCTTTTACGAAAATTGAAATTTTAGATTAATTATATTCTTAGTTAACAAGTGAATTTATAGGATATACAGTATTAAATTTGTTTTATAGGTTAAATTAAAGTTAACCTGTTTTCTTTTTATCTAATTGAAGGAATGTTACTCAAAACCCCAACATTCTTCGCGTAAGTCAATTCTGATTAAATCATTGTGTTCTATGCTGAATCTCTTTACTGGTATCGCCCACGTGCATTTATTTTCATGATTGACTGCGCGAAGCCACTGTCCTTAATTTTTAATTATTTTTATCATGATTTATTGCTTTGGTTGCGATAGGTCATTAACGATAGATAAGCAACAATCACATTTTAGATAATCAACCGTACAACAGCAAAACTAACTTCAGTCACATGGTAGTTCTGCTGTTGTGCGACTGGTTAGATACAGTTGAATTAATGTTTATCCCTAGCTCGCAACTTTGACTTAAAGGTTTGCTAGATAATGTTTGTAGTGGAGAACTATTGTATATGCAATTGTGTATTAAGTGTTGCGCACCTAGTAACAAATTAGTTCAAATATGACCAGAATGATAAACCAATGACCGCATGAAAAGAAAGTATAATCTCGTGCAAATTCGTTTCGTGCTTACTGGAGACTCTCCAGTCGGAGCCGATATTACGCTCTTTACCCACTATATATTTGGGTGAGGAATGTGGGAAAATTGGACGGTATTATATCCTATACGAATATGAAAACCTGCATTAATGAAGTTAATTTCATATAAAGTCTCGACAATGCGACTTCAAAACCAACTTACTATATATAATATATATACCAAGCCTGTGAATGGCACCAACACTATGGCTATTGTGTCAATACCTGATACCAACACTATGGTTGCCGAAAAGGTACATGATACCAACAAACTATCTGCCGAGACGGTACATGATACCAAAACAATGGATTTCAATGTATGATCAGGTGAACCTTTGTGCTTCAATCAAGGCAATACATGACGAATAACTCAGTATTGCAGAAACTGTTTTTGTTTGTGACACATTTAACATGCAAATTAAAAAAATTACATTTGTGCATGAATTGAATGTGAACTGTTGAATTGTGTGTATTTGTACCTCTGCAGTTATGTTGTTGCCCTTGGTATGCTTTTGTGTAATGTAAACACGCAATCTATAATGAGAATTTTGATATTCGCGTTCTGAATATGATTTTTGATGGTCAAGATGCATCGGTGCGTATGACTGACGTGAGTTCTTCTTAGCTGAGCGACTTGTTAATAGATTAATACTGGTGTATACTTCAGGTCTAAAAGCTTAATTTAAAGCAATTTATATTAATTCCCACTTGACAATATAAAGAACGAGATTAAAAAATAATTGACTGCAGGGTGGTGGTAACAATTCATTAAATCAAGTTTGCGAACTTGTAGCAAACACCAATCCCATTGTATTTAACCAGTCATCGAACAACATAAAAACTACCACCAGTCGCAACGCATTTCCACCTTCCATGATCATCATCAGAGTACGACGGCAAACTGACTAGCGAGAATCAAACTGCACTGTCTATATATATGGAAAGCAAAATTAGATATGCGACTCTCACCTCTAGAAGTCTTGTATACATTGTACGCGACTGAAAATTACGGCTAAACTATTTCTATGCAGTCGTACTCTGATGATAATCATGGATGGTCGAAACGCGTCAGTGTGTTAGGGCTGGCTGTGGTTTTTTATGCTTTGCGAAGTCTGGTTAAATACAATGGGATTGGTGTTTACTAAAAGCTCGCAAACTTGATTTAAAGAATTGTTACCACCACCTTCGCAATCATTTATTGTTTAATTGTAAACTCCATATATATGTGTGTTACAAAAGCCACAAACAGCTAATTTTCGAGACTGCATAGTAATTGTGCAGCCGAAATATTCAGTCACGTACAATGTATACAAGAGGTGAGAGCCGCATATCTAATTTTGCTTTACATATATATATGCAATGCGGTTTGATCCAAGCTAGTCAGTTTGCCATCGTACTCTGATGATGATCATGAAAGGTCGAAAGGCGTCAGTGCGTTGCGGCTTGCGGTAGTTTTGTTATGTTGTTTGACGCCTGGTTAAATACAATGGGATTGGTGTTTACTTCAAGCTCGCAAACTTGATTTAAAGAACGAGATGTTTAATTTTAGAGGAGATCGGTCGCAATAGTCTTTTTTAACCTTGTTAAATAAATCTTCATTTATAGTAAAATTTTGCTTCAAAATACGGAAAATTTCTCTATTTATCCTCCTGATATACACAAATGATTCAACTCAAAATTATACACATTATATATAGGGTTTTTTCTTATGACAAAACTCAACATTGATGTAATTAATGCATATTAAGAATGCTCATTATTAAACTTATATAGACTAATTGAATTATAATTTGATGTAGCTAGTTTTTTTATAGTAATAATAAGAATTATTATATGTCGTTTAAAGCCGAAGAGAATATATCTGATAAAGCAATACAAAATGCTGTATTTAAAAATGGTAGCATAAATTTATACATTTTTAACCAAATCATCGTAAAAAAATATTTTCCAACTTTGCATAAAAACAGGCTATTTTGTTTATTCTTGCATACTACCGACGTAATTATATTTGTGAACTCTTTTATTAATTCGCATTAGGCTTTCGCAAAAACTGGCCTCATAAATTTCTAAACATCTAGATACATCTCAAACCTTTTGGCTGTTCTAAATCTACGCTGGTAAATTTATAAGATAGTATAGCTCACTTTTGTCTGCATTATATATACATTTTGAATTTAATTTAGTTTTAATTTTTATATGGAGTTCCTTGTTTTAACGCATTGACAGCGTAACTATTCGCTCTGCTAGTGAGGCTACAAGGTATGCTTTATCTGTTTTTTTTCTGAACGGAAGCAAACTGTGTATGGTATTTAATTGATCATGTTACTTTTGTAATTTATGCCTTTATCTTATTTGGCACGCTGGTTGCAGCGCCGCGTACTCGCGAAGCCGAATTTGCACAGACGATAAATCCATCCGGAAATGTCGTAAGTTTAACACGCATTGTAACTATGAATATTATGCAAATCCTGTCGTGGTGAACTGTTCACTTGTTGTACTCGGGATTAAAGCTACAGTCAGAGCATGGAGCAGTTGCTTTCGACTTCATTTGGTGATTATCACCGGACGAATAGTCGACCAACATCAAATTTAAGCCATAAAATAAATATTAAACATCTCGCGTGTGCTTTTTAGCAAAAATCCGTTTATTCAAAAATGATTTCTAGAAAGTTAGCCTACGGTAGCTTTTTGCATCGTTGAAGAACGCGGCCGGCATTTGATGTTAAACAACAGCTCCGTAATTCAGAGTAACTCATTTCCGCGCCCCCATTTCTACGACGTGTCTATATTAAACTATCCATCTAAGATACCTTACAGTGACAAAGTGTTAAGCTTCAAATCAAGCTGTCCTATTTGGGAGATAATTAAGCGACTGTATGTTGGAGTTTTATGAATAATGCCTGTTCAGCTGAAGTCTTTCATTCAATGGCTGTCAATTACAAGCCGATTTAAAACTTATTGTCTACAACAAATGCCAATGACTTACTGAATGATCATTTGCTATGACTTTATCTCATTGAAGCTGTTTGCAATAAGACGGACGGTACGAACAATGAGACACTAATTTTTTAGAGCATTTTCAATTTCTTCAAACGCGTTTGTATTGAACGAAAGCGTAGACTATTTTAAAATATTATGAAGTTTACTAAATTAGACGTGAACAAGATTTTTCACTCTTGTTACAACGTCCCTTTAAAACAAGCAGCTGATGGAGGGTTTCAAAATAAAGGGACATTTGAGAACTCATAAATCCAGGCCAAAGATCGGTGCATCAGGAAATGTAAAGGATTTTACTGATCTACGAGTGCTGTCAATTGTCCCGCACAAGAAAACGGCAGCGAAATTCAAAACAAGAATGACAGCACTGCGCATTACAACTCAACATTTAAGTTAAATGTTTCCCTAGGTCGAAACTGTTGTTTGTCCAGGTCGCAAACATTTTCACGCATTCTCACTCAAAACCTGTTTTTTTAGATTTCTTCATCATATTTTCATACTTTGGAATCATAGTGATAAGTACTTAGAGAATTTTTTCAATTGAGATAGCCAACTAGGAGAAATATTTAAGTTAATTTTCAGAAAGCAGATCTTGCTAAGCACTCAAAGAATACAAGCCATCGGATAGACTGTCGATTTTTAAATGCATTTCGATAAGCAATCGTAAAATATATACCAACATTTGATTTTCCTCTAGACTTTTCTTAAAGTGGAATCTATTTGTAATATCTTAAGACCTGCAGTTCTTGTTAATCAGCCCTGATCTGTCATTATACAAAGGGCACCATGTAACCTAATGAAAATATGTTTTATTTTTGATTATATAGGTGCTGTTAGTATAAACTGAACATCGTGTAACAAAAACAATTCACCCGGTAGACCGGATTATTCGATATTTTGAATTTGTAAAGTGTTTTCCAAACTGAAATTGAATATCACTTCCCCAAGTGGCATTGTGTCTGTTGTATAATGGCATATCGTGGATAACATGCTTGAAATTCAAGTCTGGACAGATTCAAAATAGAATGGTTAACTAAAAGCATAAATTGGAATATGACTAATCTCGAAATAAATGGCCATTATCCACTTTGTTATTAATGTGTTTTTCTTCCTAAATAGAATATATATATATATATATATATATATATATATATATATATATATATATATATATATATCTTATGTCCATTGCCTCGAATATTACACAGTAATTTATAATTAGGAAAACAAACATATTAATAACAAAATTGATGATGTCCATTTATTTCGAGATTACTAAACTTCGCTTTACAATCTTTCATTTATATACATTCTGGGTTTTCATTTGATTATGTGGATGGCAAGAAATCTGACTCGGTTTTACTACTATTTCCTGTTTTGGCTGATTGGTGAGTGTGTATGCATTTGTGTCGTTGTGTGTGCCTGTTTGTATGTAGAGCTCTTTCTCGCTGTATTGCAAAGTGATGTCTGAGATCTGGTCCTTCTTTTACTGATGTATTGAGATTTGACCAACTTTTCGAATTGTTGGCAGTTTCGTGTACGAGTGCTTTTTGTCCGAGTGTAGTCTTTCGTTTCACCTTTTTGCGCAATTTTGTTTTCTTCACTTGGTCACAGCGCAAGTGCGGATTACAGTGCTGAATGCTCATATTGTTTCGAAATTTCTGTCACTGTATGTGCATCAGTTTTTTTTCCTCTTCAGTTTGTTGCCAATCCGATTGAATGTTTGTTGAGTCTGGTCGACGGCGTGTTCGGTCTTGCCTGGATACTAGTAAATTGTTGTTGAATTTTGTTATTCGTGGCCAGTCAAATAGATTATCATTTCGATGAAACTTTTGAATATTTAGGTCAGGTGTTTGCTATTTTATATAAAAGGCTTCATAAATATATAATAACTTTTCTGATTTTGCTTTATGTAGAATTGAGAATTTGGTCAAATTGACAGGGTGCCCGTTTCCAAAATATGATCAGAAATAGCTGATTTACCTGACAGTGCCAAAAAGGTGAAACGTGAGACTACACTCGGAAAAATAGCACTCGTTTACTTAACAGCAAACAATGCCAACAGTTGGTTAACTCTCAAGCCATCAATACAATAATGACTGGATCTCGGGCATCACTTAGCAATACAGCGATAAAGAATTCTACATGCAAACAGGCACACACACAGGCAAACACGCATGCACACTCACCAATCAGCCAAAACAAGAAATAGAAGTAAAATCAATTAAGAATTGTTGTCACCCGCAAAATCTAATGAAAACCCGGAATGTAAATAAATGAATGTTTGTAAAGCGAAGTTTAGTAATCTCGAAATAAATGGCGATTATCCACTTTGTTATTAATGTGTTTTTCTTCCTAATTAGAATATATATATATATATATATATATATATATATATATATATATATATATATATATGCATTCATTTGTGAATACCTGAGAAGGATATGACGAAGAAATGGTTCTTAAATAAATTTTAAATGTATATATATGCGTTTGTGTGTGTGTAAGTATGTATGCATAAAATGGATTGTGAGGTAATCAAATATTTAGTTTTTATGGTCCAAAATAGCAGTAAAGGGCAAAATTTTTTAGAATACATAATTCGCGGATAATTTGTATGATTTGTATATACATAATATTAGATATATTAGTATATTTATACATAAATGGATACTAATATTAGCTTATTCCTTATTTCGTCGGATAGAAGGCTCTTATTTAATAAATGATAGTACAATTTTAGTTGTATTATTATATTTTGATCAACATTAGCTAAAGAGAACGTCAAGATATCCTTTTCTCGATACCTAAATAGCTTTTACAGTGGTACCTCGAGATACGAGTTTAATTCATTCCAGAACCGAGTTCTTAAGTCAATCGGCTCGTATCTCAAACAAATTTCTCCCATTTAAAATAACTGAATTCGATTTAATCCGTTCAGGACCTATGAAACATCCCCAATCCATTGTAAATTATTAATAAAGATATGTTTTTAAATAACAAACAAACATGTATAATTAACAAATACATAACAAAGTATGATGCTTCTTTCTTCATTAAGTCGGCATAAATACTTCGCGCCTTCTTGCATATTACCGTCTCCGTCAGTGTATCTCCTGCCAATTCTTTCTCTTTCATCCACACGAGCAGAAGCTTCTCGATTTCCTCGTGGATATTTGTCCTTAATTGGGAAAGAATTGTGGCTCCTTTTGCAGGGGTAGCACTCTTGATGGCATCCTTCTGCTTCAATATCGTACAAATTGTCGATGTTCTACAGCCATAGATCTTTTCGTGTTCAATAACTCGTACGCCACGCTCTTTTTTTCCTATTATTTCTTGCTTTAGTTCAATCAAAATCATCCTCTTCTTCCTGTCACCATTGTCCTTAGCACTCACTTTCTTCGGCCCCATGATAGCACACAAATTTTCGGTAATCACGCAAATATCAAGCAAAAAGAGAACATCGCGCAAGATACACTTCGATTCAAGTGGGTAACACGTGCGAGTGAGCGAAAGATTCTCTCGGATGATGCTCGACCCTGCGCGCCAACTAGCGTGACGCTCCGGAAAAACGGCTCGTATCTCGGATTTGTACTCGTATCTTGAACGAAAATATGGCCCGAGCTCCGGCTCGTATCTCAAAAAGCTCTTATGTTAGACTGCTCGTATCTCGAGGCACCACAGTATTATGAAAGTTTGTTGAGATTTATTTTTATGTTACGTATGTTTAAGCGGTTTCGATTTAGTTTGATTGCAAGATTATTGATATTTTAAAATTCTTTGTCTCTGCACCCTGTAAAGTTAGATAATTTCTTAACTTTAAAGCTATTTTTTTTCTAAGCCCAACATACTTTTTGATCGAAGTAACAGTACGCATCTGCTTTTTTATTTAGATGCTTTTACTTTTTCGTTTAGTTTGCTGTTGCGTTGCGATTTGTGTGCGCTTTTAATTATAAGACTCTCCTACACCGTTGAGTTGAATAAGTCGGTAAAGCTATGGGAGAAAATTATTTATCGCTTAAGTAGCTATCGAAATGATAGAAAACTACATAAATGGGCAAATAGATAAAGCGATGGATTGATAGACCCAAAATTTTATAGATAGTGGAAATGTGATTACCGATGAATTTTATGTTATGTTATATTTTGTTATATATTGTGGGACGCTAGGTCACACAACAAATCTGAAATGCACCTAAAAAGGCCAGTAACACATTCGTCTACCTGACATCGTTATTTTTGGAGTACTGGAGCGTATGCTGTAGTTGAAAGGAGCGGACAGCCATTTATGTTCTTATTCGCGTTTTCAGTGATTGTGTCAGTTTGTGGATATGTTGGTCGAGTGATCTATACTGCATTAATTGGCCGGTGTCTACTTTGCGTCGCTGGGCAGATTCTTTTCTCTGTTTAGTTTCAGAATTATAGGCTGATTATGACTTACCTAAATCTGTTTTATCACCAAGTCCCCTTATGCAGGACGTTTGCATAAAACTCTGCGTTGGAGAAGAATGTCGCTAAAAGGAGATTAGTTATATCTCTAAAAGCGAGTGAAGAATTCGTGCGTTGTTAGTTATGGTTAGAGAAAGTCTGCGTTTTTTATGCAAAGCATGGAGTTTAAATGTGCGATAGGCAACGAATGATTGTTTCATCCTGCCGTATTTATTTGAAGGATACGAGTGGTATGAAATCGTAGACCGCAGGTGGCAACACACTGTAATTAATGCCATTTTGTAGCTTTTTAAGCATTTAAAAAAATGCAGTTTTCTCATTTATTAAACATTTTTAATAAAATTTTATATCTTAGCGTATATCAGCATAGTTAATGTTTACCTGCGCTTTCTTTATTTAATTTTTAAGGCTTATTACACGCATTCGGATCGTTCACGTAAGTAAACCTAATTTGGCTACTATGGTGAATTATGCAACTATTCTTTTTATTAAGTGGCATTAAGTTTAATTTGAGCAGTCTTATTTCGAGGAGTCATCTGACTCCTTACAGTTTCGAGCTAGTATTAAAAACTATTCTGCTCATATGTCATTGCACACGTGTCGATAAATAATCCCCATTAGTATAGATACTGTTTTGCGGAGGAATGGATATATATATATATATATATATATATATATATATATATATATATATATATATATATATATATATATATATATATATGATACTGTGTATTAGGTGTTTCAGAAACTCTTAAGCAAATTAATTCAAATATCACCAGAAGGATAAATCAAATACAGCATGAACGGAAGGTATAATCTTATATGCACATTAGTTTCGTGCTTACTAGCGACTCATCAGTTGGAGGCGGTGTTGCGCATAATACTCACTACAAAATTTTTTGAGGTTAAAACCAATTTGATTTGTGCTTTCCTCAGGCCTGCCAATTTGCTTTTTCAAACAGTTCATTTTTTGACATTTTTGCGTGTATGGAGTATTGTTAATGTACAGAACGTCTTACGGTTTGACGTATTTTAAACAGTGTTTAAACTCGATTTCACAGGCTAGACGACTATAACGCACGCTCTTCCCACTATTTTGTTGTAGTTACAATCAAGTTTTCTAATTTAATCTTAATGATGAAAAATAAATTTGGCAATTTATTCATTGAATATTGGTACTTTATTAATATCGATATGAGCCCTATTTCAAATCATAATTACAGCCCCACACGTTCACGAAGCGGAATTTGCACAAGCCCATAATCCATCAAACAGTGCGGTAAGTAAAATTGATTTTTTTTGCATACGAATGCTGATAAATATCACTTTATTTTAAGGATTTTAAATAAACACATCGAAAAGTTTTACATGCATGATTAATAAATCGGAAGCAAATTAGATCAACTATGTAAATGTCAGATACACGGGCAGCTTAACTTTAATCCATTTTTATGGCATTTTAATTAACGTTGATAAACCATTCAATTATAAATATTAGAATATTAACTTCGGATTGTAATGTTTGCTGCAACATTACGGTGGCATCTGCAGTTAAATTTAAAACTTGAATGCGGATTAAGAGCTATGCTATTCAGTGCATACCTTTATTTACTATATTATTCATTCTTGAAATCAATTCGCTAATATAATAAGATGCAAAACTGCATTTCATTATAAAAATGTTAAACAGGCTTATTTTTATTTTCAACGTCAAAATTGACAGATCAAAAATTGTATATGTTTAGCTAGAGGTTACAAGCGTACAGCAAACAAATTAAAGTGTTAATTTCCGCGTCCGGGATTTAGCCCGAAAGCATTTAATTTAATGTAATCCAACACTTATCCTACGCCACTTCATGTCATAGACACAAGTTTGATTAAATTACAAGTTCTTTACACCAACGCAATACATGATTGCCTAATTACAGGCCTCTAGGTTGCTTATAGTCTTGAGTAATCAAATTAACTTACATTAGTAGGCTACGACATTCTCCCACTACAATATGTACTTAGGACACAGACTTCTCCGAGGATGGAAGAAATAATTTTTTGAAGAGCGCTTACAATTTATTTAAGTAAAGTTTTTCAGCTTGAAATGATCCATTACATGTCATCGCCAGTCACACTTACTGACATGTTTCGGCCTTTCATTATCATCGTCAGAGTATGATGTCAAACTGATTAACGAGGATCACATCGCAATGCGTATTCAAGCCACTGAAGATCATTTAAGTTGCCCTCGCCGCTAGTTGTCTGGCCTACGTGGATAATCGCGGAAGGTCAAAACGCAGCAGAATATGATGTGCGGCTGATGAGATAAAATTAGATAGTGGTTTATATTAAGCTCGCAAGCATCACTTAAATAATTGTTATCCCACCCACGCATTCAGGTATTGCTTTGTAATGGCAATTATCGGTTACAACATCATTTCTCCACAGTTAAATCTACAAAAGAAAGTTGTACATAAATTAAATATTTACTGGTGAATTGGACTGTTTGGTGTTTTCTATTTATGTTTGTTGTTCTTTAATTTATTCTTTAAATCACATATGATAATCAATGTCTCATAATTCTCCTGTTTAAAATTAAATAAATGTAATTCGAGCTGAAATCTAACAATAAGAATATTATATTCTAAACCTGTGGTCTGGAAATGTTTTTTGGAATAAAATTTTGGTTTATTCCATTAACAATTTCTCATTTTACAGTACGTAAACTTTAAAATTAGATAACGTTGACAACATTGACAAAAGTAGCCATGCTATTACTATTTTATTACGCTAAGCTCACCTGAAGAAATATGGCATGCAAACTGCGAATGTGGCTGTAAGACCCCGATAAATTGTCGATGTGGGACGTTAATCTGCCATTCCTTAAAATTATGCATTCTAGTTGAAAAACTATGAGCTTAATAGTGGCCTATGAAAACATAGCCATATTAGAAGCAATGTTCATTGTAATAGATTATGTTTATTTCCGAAATTTTATGGCTACTAATGAGGATTTAGTGATTAGATTGTGAACAGCATGTGTCTGTGTAATGTGTTAACTCGCGAAGAACATATGGATTATCTGTCTAGTTTATGCACATTGCTTGGTCACTCATTGGCAGTTCGTGTCCAGATTTATCCTCCATTGCTCGATCCTAAACCAGTTGAGTCTTCCTTGTTTTTGATGGATAAGTGGGCGTCTCTAAGCTAGAATTGACATCTAAGACGACATGCACTACACAATTACAATCATCATAGGCATGAAGAGAAAATAAAATCTGCCAAAATAGAAAATATTTCTATTAGAATAAAATGCATCCTGATTATAAAGAATCAGTGAAAGCTGGAAAAATATTTAGGTGGATAAGAAGATATATTGATGGAAAATTATACAGATACAAAGAAGGATAGACGGTTTGAGTTAAAAAAAACAATACAATATAACACATTTAGTTAGACAAAAGTCAGTTGGATAGATACTTAAACAGCTAAATCTTTATATAGGTAGTTTAATATTGAAATAATTAGATTGTGGCAAATGGACAATAAATAAGATAGAGTGGTTAATAGATAAATTGATATATTGCTAAGAAAATGGTGTATATAGCTAAATAAATAAATAGAGAGCTGGGTAGCTCCACATATTTAGATAGATTGATAGATGGTTAAATAGTTAGGTAAATAAATATATTGATAATTTGATCGATAGATCAATTAATTGACAGATATAAAGGGAATTAGATATAAGAAACGATATAATGATAATCGTCTCATTAGCGAGATCATTTTTGTTAAATCAAAAACTTAATGTATTCTTATATTCTAATTGGTTATGCGTTAATCATGTTGTACTTTGTTTAGCCCATCAAATACATTAATAAATTGAATTCCATGTAAAACTTTATTTTACTTGATAATAAACTGTTTTTCTTATTATATATATATATATATATATATATATATATATATATATATATATATATATATATATATATATATATATATTATTGGAATCAATAAATATAAGTATATTTTACTGTTTTTTTTAATTTTAGGCTTGTTACTCGCAATCTGACCATAATTCATGTAAGTTTGTTCTGATGAAGCCATTATAATTAATATAGGATTTTCTTGCTTGTTAAATGTCGGTTTCAGTGTATCTTAATAACAAAATAACTAAACTACCGCCAGTCGCAACGCACTGACGCGTATCGACCTTCCATGATCATCATCAGAGTACGACGGCAAACTGACTATCGAGGATCAAACTGCATTGAATATATATGGAAATCAAATTTAGGTATGCGGCTCTCACCCCTAGCAGTCTCGCATACATTGAACTTGACTGGAAATGTCGGCTGCACAAGTTCTACGCAGTCACGAACAATAGCTGTTTGTAGCTTTTTCCACACACATATATATATAGACAATACAATTTAACAATAATTGATTGCGCGGGTGGTGGTAACAATGCTTTAAATCAAGTTTGCGAGCTTGAGGTAAACACCGATCACATTGTATTTAACCAGTCATCGAACAATATAACAAAACTACCGCCAGCCGCAAGTTAGGATTTTCATGATTATATACATGTATATATGTATATATATATATATATATATATATAATTATGAGATGAAAAAAATTACCTTCGTCTGTGTAATATTTCCATTTTGAGTTTCATTTACGTTTTTTATCTGTAATTCCCTGTTTGAACGTCTTGACAGCGTATACCCTCGCCCTACTGTTGTGGCTACAATCATTTGGTTAATATCATTATGTAGGAATTAGGGTAAACTATGTATTCCATTTAATGTCTCGTGTGATGTTCGTAATTTATGCAATTGTTGTGTTTTGCATATTGGTTGCAGCGCGGCACAGTCGCGAAGCGGAATTTGCGCAGGCGCGGCATCCATCCGTCAATGCGGTAAGTGGAAGACGCCTTTTACCTCTGTTTTGTGGTTAGTATAAATTCATTCTAGTTTAGAACCAATATTAACCACTGAAAATTCATCGTTTAGCCCTTCCATGCTCACCATCGGTGCACAGCAGTGAACTTACCTGTGCGTGCTCAAGGACTGTTTGTAAACCGAGTTGTGCTTAAATGTTCTTATTATCCGGTTGTCTCGTCTATGCATCGATGTCAGCCATTTATTGAGATTTATATTGGTGAGATCTGCATCTCAATTTTCGGCTTTATTTCCGCCAATTTGGCAATCATTTATTGCTTTGGTTGTGATTAAAGTTGTTTGAAATTTAGTTTGCATACATGAAATAAACATCAATACCAGTGTATCTAATCAGTCGCACAACATATCAGAGCAACCGTTATTCGCACTTACTGACGTGTTTCGACCATTCCTGGTCATCATCAGATCACAATAATAGACGGAATAGCCAGCATTAGCCTTCAGTGCATATAGAAGGCATTGCTGACTAAATATGTGTCCGTTACTACTAATTGATGATCATGGAAGATGGAGATGCGACAGACCGTTTCACTGAATGGAGTTTCGCTACTCTGTACGCCTGAAACGATACAATCGTTTTGGTGTTCATCTCAAACTCGCACACTTTACTTAAATATTAGTTATCACTCGCACGAAATCAGTTATTTTTTACTCCGAAATATTCCCGTTTCAGTATCATTTCTTTGTAGTTAAATTGGTAGATAAATTGTAAATGGGTTAAATGTAAACTTTGGAATTGCGTGAGCGTGTCTATCCTTTTATGTCAGTTTATTTTTATAGATCGGGCTTAGTTTCCCCTGTCGCATTTATTTGCTATTCGCAAATAAGGATATTTGTTTCGCGCTGAGATCAGGTAACAATAAAATTATATTTTGCAAATGAGTGTTGGAAATCTGTTTTTCTAGTAAAAATATGGCTAAATACATCAGCTACTTCTATACTACATCATATGTACACTTCAAAAAATGTCATAGCATTGGCAACTTTCACAAAATGTCTTTACTATTGTTATTTTGTGACATAAATTTACAATTACAACTAAAAATGTAGTAATACCGTGGCAAATTGACCACGTAACACGCTAATATTTCTAACGAGGATAAATTTGCTATATTAATATTTAGTATGGAAAAACTCAGCTTTGCGGTTCTCTCACATTATATTTTAATTTTATGGCTATCATAATGTTAACTCAACAAGGGTTAATCAATTCATTTGTAGAATCATATTATTAGTTTAACGTGTAGTTTAAGTTTTTTGCTGTTAAAAATGATTTATATTTCATAATTGAATCAAAAATTATGAAGTATTATTGTAAATCGGCTCTTCTTAGACACATACTTATTTCTACAGTTATAAAACTGTATTTTTAGTGTATCAGTCAAGTTTATTGGTGCTCATTTTTTTAGTTAACAATAGTGTACATTTTTTCTAGTCATGTATTATTTCTAGAACATTCTTTTTTTGTTTAAATTTCGTAATTACTTATATAAATTGACACACGTAGCCTGTGCTGTGTCTGAAGGGTTTTTAGTTCTTCTTCCGTGCTAGATTCAGTACATACACATTAACCAACCAATAAGGTGGCATGCTCATTTATATTTCATGAATGCACTTTTTATACAGGCATAAACGTTGTTCATAGGAAGATTTTTTGACTTACTATAGATTAACGTTATTCATTTCAACGTCTTTGTGGATTGAATATTATTTACCTGATTCTCGGGTTGAGTTCAGATTTGTTTGCATCCGCTGTCATCGTGATTTCGCCATATATTTCGATATCCGGGTACGGATATCTTTTTCAATGGAAAGCACATTTCCTACGCAGTTGACAATCAAAACTTCAAGTGGAAATTTTAGTTTAAACTTCCCCATTTGTACTTGTTGTTAGATCTCTTAAGCATAACTTGTGTTCTTTAATACTAGGTAAGTATATGTCAAATTGGTTTGTGTACATATCTGCATGTGTACACTCTTCTAAATGAGATTACAGTGATTTAATCCAATAACTGACGTCTCACTAGATACGCGTAAGTCATGCCTGTGTGTATTTGTTCACGTTTGTTTTGGATTGAGGAGTAATCAACTACTGCACGTGTACACTCATCCCAGTGAAATTACAGTGGTTTAACATCATCTGACTATTCACTGGATAAGCGTATGCCATGTCTGTGTGTTTTTGTGTATGTGCGTGAGCGTTCGCTTAAGACAGAAGTAATCCGTTCCATGTAATTACCGGCACGTGTAACATTCATTCAAGTGAAACTAAAATGATAACAGTCATTTCCTAAATGCACACGTCAGACCTATTTTTACACATACTTTCTTAAGTGAAGTAAAAATTGAAAATTTTCTGATAAAGAAAGATAATATAATTTAACAATAATCGATTGCGCGGGTGGTGGTATCAATTCTTTAAATCAAGTTTGCGAGCTTGAAGTAAACACCAATCCCATTGTATTTAACCAGTCGTCGAACAACATAACAAAACTACCGCCAGCCGCAACGCACTGACGCGTTTCGACCTTCCTTGATCATCATCAGAGTACGACGGCAAACTGACTATCGAGGATCAAACCGCATTGAATATATATGGAAATCAAATTTAGATATGCGGCTCTCACCTCTAGCAGTCTTGCATACATTGAACTTGACTGGAAATGTCGACTGCACAATTTCTATGCAGTCACGAACATTAACTGTTTGTAGCTTTCGCCACATATACATATATAGGCAATACAATTTAACAATAATTGTTTGCGCGGGTGGTGGTAACAATGCTTTAAATCAAGTTTGCGATCTTGAAGTAAACACCAATCCCATTGTATTTAACCAGTCGTCGAACAACATAACAAAACTACCGCCAGCCGCAACGCACTGACGCGTTTCGACCTTCCATGATCATCATCAGAGTACGACGGCAAACTGACTATCGAGGATCAAACCGCATTGAATATATATGGAAATCAAATTTAGATATGCGGCTCTCACCTCTAGCAGTCTTGCATACATTGAACTTGACTGGAAATGTCGGCTGCACAATTTCTATGCAGTCACGAACATTAACTGTTTGCAGCTTTCGCCACATATACATATATAGGCAATACAATTTAAACAATAATTGATTGCGCGGGTGGTGGTAACAATGCTTTAAATCAAGTTTGCGAGCTTGAAGTAAACACCAATCCCATTGTATTTAACCAGTCGTCGAACAACATAACAAAACTACCGCCAGCCGCAACGCACTGACGCGTTTCGACCTTCCATGATCATCATCAGAGTACGACGGCAAACTGACTATCGAGGATCAAACCGCATTGAATATATATGGAAATCAAATTTAGATATGAGGCTCTCACCTCTAGCAGTCTTGCATACATTGAACTTGCCTGGAAATGTCGGCTGCACAATTTCTATGCAGTCACGAACATTAACTATTTGCAGCTTTCAGTGCGTTGTGGCGAAATTGTTATGTTGTTTAAAGACGTTAAATACAATGGGGTTGGTGTTTAATTCAAGCTCGCAAACTTGATTTAAAGAATTGTCAGATATTGGGAAAAGACATTCATAGAAAAATACTAAAATTGATATCCTCAAGCACTTTCTCGCTAGTGGATTTATGATACATAGAAGATGAAATAAAGACGCTGACGGAGTTATTGGGGCGGATAGTTATCCGTATAATGTTATTGAAAGATCATGAAGGAGACAAAATAAGATTTGATGGGAACATACAGTAGCCAAAAAATGGAATGAAGTTATGAAAACACACAATTATTGTATTAACGCATTTCACATTAAATAGACGAATAAGCAAATTTCATCTAAATACGGCAAAATAAATATAATGGAATAAACAAAATCTTTAGGCAATAAACTAACGAACCCACAAATTAATCAGGAATGTATAAATATCTTGCAAGGATTTTTATCTTATGTATATAGGAGAAACTGTTTGCTCAATAAAGGTGCATGGAGGATAAAATAAAACAAACTGCGTATATGGGCAACTTCGGAGATCGGATCTAGCCAAGTACTCGCAAGAGAAAAGCCATCAGGCAAACTTTGGTAGTTGTATACGCACTATTTTACACAATCTGTGTAGAATAATCAGGTTAATTACAAAATAAAAGGAGTGAAAAATATTTTTTTAAAATCTAACACTTGTATTAAAATCGTTCAGCATTGAGCAGTAGCGGAAAAATTTGGTTCGGATGAATCAGAGGTAAAATGCAATAAAAGACCTGATTTTTTAATGTGATACAAGGAACTGAGTATATTGGTCTAGAACAGTCTTCTCAGTCTCATCCTCGTTACGTTTGACATTGACTTTCTATTTGTTTGTGACATCTGTCTAATTTTAACTCACTTTTATTAAATTTTCTTCCAACTTTGGATTTTATCTACCCCAGAGAGGATTCAACTTAGGTATTTATTTTAAGTCAATATTGATATACGAATGTTTGTCACAAATTATTTCTATCACTATTTTTTGGTAACATTAATTCGTATACTTTGGATATTGTTTAATTCAGAGTGAGTTTCTTTAAATCAAGTTTACGAGTCTGATATTAATATCGATCCCAATGTATCTAACCAGTCGCACAACATGGCAAAACTACCGTCAGTTTCTCGTGCTGATGCGTTTTGATATTCCATTATAATCTTCAGAGAACGACGGTAAACTGACAAGCGAGGATCAAAACACAATGCGTATAAAGGTTATGGTAAATCAGATATGCAGCTCAATCATTGAGTGTCCACATAAATTGCACTTGACTGGAAATTCACCTACTGTATTTATAGCAATCGTGAACACGAGGTTTTCAAGCTTTTCATAACATATATATATATATATATATATATATATTACCTATATATATATATAATGTACAAAATTCAACACTCATTGATTGTGCGAAAGGTGATAGTAATTATTGATATCCCGTTTGCGAGTTTGATATACACATTATTCCCAATGTATTTAACCAGTGATACAGCATAGCAAAACTGCCTTCAGTTATGCACAATGACGTTTTATGTTCTTGCATGATGATCATCAGAGCACGACGTTAAACGGACAAGCGAAGATTGATTTTTATATCAAACTCACAACTTGATTTAAAGAATTGCTATCTCCACCCGCGCAATCAGTAGTTTTTAATATAGAGCAAATTTATTGTTAATGAATTTTATTACGAATTACATTGACATTTAAAATGTACTATGCAGTATTTATCTTTCAATTTTTCTCTCATTCCGCTTCCACCATTTTGCTCACTGTGAGTGTGATTTTCAACCTGGGACCTGATTGTTACTCGCATTTATCATTTTACTGTGAGTTATTTTTAAAGCCTGTGGTTGGCTCTTCGTTACACATTGTTAAACTTATGGGCCGGAAAACAATTAGAGAATTACGGCAGTACTATTATTCATAGAGGAAAAATCACACTGTTTTTTTTAGATATTTTTATATATTAGTAAATATATATTGGATTAAATATATATATATATATATATATATATATAATTTGTGGGTGTATATGTGTGTCTGATCATCATGCACTAAGAGGAGCTCCTTAGTTTACAGATTCTGGTGTTTTGAGGGAACACTTGCAATTTCTTTAAACGGTCGAGTAACTATGCAATAATACATGTTGCCAATATATATATACTTTACTTTGCAGCTGCCTTTTGAGGATAAGAAGACTCCACATTTCATGGAGTTTCTTGGGAATTTGGTACAAGTGGTGTCCCCTCACCACTCGGCTTTTTGATCGAGGACGCACCTCTAGCCTTTGCACATCCAAGCGCAGTCTGCAAGGCAGCAGTAAGTTGCATGGTTGCCGGTGGCTGTTGAGAGCTCATTCGCCATTCGGAAGTACGGGGTACTGTCCAGGAGTCCATGTAATCCTGTGGCTGTTGAACCCTTTTGTGGCGGGGAGCACACGCCGAGTCATGGTGCCGTCGTCGGGCTCATGTGGTATTTTATAGGAGATCCGATTGCCGGTCGGAAATCCACCACGCCCTGGTGACACCACCGCCATAGCCCCGTTAGCCCATGTACGATCGGCCATCGAGACATGGTTGACACCGTCGTACCACGTTGAGGAGGGGATGGCTAACATATATATAGTATATATGTGATATATATATATATATATATATATATATATATATATATATATATATATATATATATATACATTGTCACAATATGTGCGTGTAAATTTACTGTTTTTTAAAATTCTACAAGTAATTTTTTGAAGCATATACCATACTGATAAATCTTCATTATGTGGTGCACCTCAGGAAACAGGAATCTGAGAACGCCCATGGATGGCTTTTACAATATTAAATAGAGATCAAGCTAAATTGGGCAGAAAATGTTGTGCCACTAGAAATGGAGATATCACTATTATGGAAGGATCGATTAGGCAAAGTGTTGATCAATTACGCACATCGACCACACTGCGCATCCTACAAGCCTTATTTGATGGCGTATGAAGTTATAATTCATGAACACATTTAGTGTATGATGGTAATTTCTACTGCATGAACAAAGAAATATGTGATTTTGCTATTTCAGGACAACAATCTCTGTTATATGTCGCGAAAACTTTTTCGTTTAAAACAATCTAGATTGTAGAAAATTACGGGTACATTTTTCGCTTATATTTACACGTATATTTAAATTTAGAATTGCAACAATTTGACTGATTGACGTATTATGACGTATATTTAAAGAATATGAAACGGAGTTTACAAAATTACCACAGGAGACCGAGCTGTAATGAGTAAATAAACAAGAATGGTTTCGGCTCCCATTTCTAGAAGTATGATATATATTACAATCGACTGGAATTCCGGTGTCACAATTTCTTTATAATAACAAACGCCACTTTCCTCTTGTATTATTCATGGATAATTAGAAAATAAATATCAAATCTTAAGATATATGCTATCATTTCTGAGTTACGTGCTTAATGTAAACTAAAAACGAATTCGCTTATATATTTCGAACATTTCTACCGTCTTGTCATTTAGACAGTCAACCTAATGAAATTATGATGCAACCAATATTTCTATTTCAAATACATTAATAAGATAGGCTGATAGGTGTGTAACAAACACATGGTGAAATATATATTCTCTTGTAGACTTGCTACTGTGTTTCCAACAACTAACTTCAAGTTCATATTGATGACCAAAATGGTAAATTTTATCAGATTTAATTTTTGATTGTAATTTTAGTGGGGAATTGTAAAACTACTGATTATTTCGCATAGTTAACGGGTTCAGTCATCTCTGAAGTTTTGACACATATTGACGAATAGGCAATTAAGGACGAAAAAATCACATAGTCAATGAATTTCCTGTCAAAAGTTTATTCATTGTTGTATGATTCCTAAAAACTACTCCTAAATTAAATCATCTGTTTTAGTTAGAAAATTATCTGGTTAAAACTTTAAAAATTACATACTGTAATAGACAGGTGGAGTAAAGAAAAATGATTAATAAGGTGTTTTGGTATACCTGAGATAGGGTTCCCCGTATCTATTCACAGCAAAATTTTGAGAATCAAACTTATAAATTCTTTGGAATGGTATCGAGCACTATGGTTTTCCTACTACTAAAAGTTTTCCCTAGTTTTTGGCTCGCTTTCAGTCACGCAAGCATTACAGTAATAATAAAACAATTGTCTTCAAGACGGAATTCACCAAATTTATTTCCTTCAATTATCTCTCTATTCGGTGAATTGAATTTATCATGTAATTACCTGTTATGCAATCTTTATTTCCTATCTAATTTACGCATAACGATTAATATTGAAAACGAGAGTGCGTGGGTTAAAATCGCTCATCTGTTAAATTTTAAATTTCTAGATTTTTGAAATCGATATTTAGTATGATAGTATTCTTTCACTAGTTACAAAACAGCCATAATCAATATCAAATTACATAAGTTTATCACGTGAATCTGGCTAAAAAAGACGATTTTCAAGATATTGAAGTATGCTAAATAAGCAATTGGAGTCAATTCTCACGCAATCAATTATTGCAACCTAAAATGTAATAGACCTTTTGCTTAATTTAAAGTGTTATTCCGCGCTTATATTGTCAAATATTTTTACAGAAGAATGCTAGGTAATTTTTTATGAATAAAATCTGCAAAAATATAATCGTTAATTATTTTTTTGTGTGACAAAAAATTTACTAACAACGTTTCGTCCCAATTAAAAGAAAAGCCACTGAAATAATTTGCTGTGGAATGCTTATTTAATGATTTATCGTTTACACACGTTTTTAGAGATGCATCTTTGTTATAAATATTTAATTATGAGAATAATGATTGTACCGACGCGATTAATTTATGATTTAAAATTTTAACACCAAAAGATTTATATACGGCAGTCTAACCTTTAGGCATGTAGACGCTTTGTAATCAACCATTCAAATGTACAGAACTGCAGGTGTAAGCTGAATGATCGGCTGTCAAAGGACTTGGAAAGTATATATGTTCCACTCGAATAGGATAGGAATACTCAGATTAATGTGTTTCATCATTTGGTCGTGCCTGAAACCTCACTGGAAATACTATGCGCATTCGAATATAATGATGGTTATGAATCAAAATATTTAATAAAAAATTTACAGTAGTTGCTAGGCTGAGTCATGGGAAGCATTAAACAAAGTTTAACAATTTAATTAATACACGTATTTAGAAGCTGCCGAGAGAAATACTTAAAAATGGAAATAATCGAAAGTAGAATAAGCCGCTAATGACATATAAGTAGAAAAAGCCATCACTTTCGTTCAAATACGTAATCCTTTCTTTTCTCTGACTGAAGACGGTCACTGTTTTGACCTGATATATAATACATCAAATTGCATCAGAAACATGCACATAAACTGGTTTGAGGTAGTTTACTCTAATAAATTTTGAATTTTATCATGTCATTGTAACAATTCTCAAATATGGACAAGATAAATCTCACAAAGTATTACCTAAAACATATGAAAAGACACAATAACTGATCTCATCATCCAAATACTCATTGCATAATTGAATGCTTGTGTATATATTGTTTTCAGATTCATTAAATGGAGCTAACTATTAAGTCTCATTATTTGATTTCTACGTGTTTTGCATCTTACCTGTTTACGTTTTTCATCAAAATTTAACGAATTGTATAAAGGCTTCAAACTAAATTTAGCAATGAGATATATCGTATAATTTACATCTAAAGTATCCATCAGGATGATGTCCGTAATTGTAATTAAGTTTCAATTATTTGCTAAAGGTGTTGTAAATAAGCTGTTTTGGTAGGAAACGAACAGCACAATTCTGGTTTCATTAACTTACATGAGTTTACGCATTTAAATAAAATGTGCAGCCTTCAATTACATAAAAATATCTTAACAATAATTGATTGCGCGGGGGGTAGTAACAATTCTTTAAATCAAGTTTGCGAGCTTGAATTAAACACCAATCCCATTGTATTTAACCAGTCGTTGAACAACATAACAAAACTACCACAAGCCGCAACGCACTGACGCGTTTCGACCTTCCATGATCATCATCAGAGTACGACGGCAAACTGACTATCGAGGATCAAACCGCATTGAATATATATGGAAATCAAATTTAGATATACGGCTCTCACCTCTAGCAGTCTCGCATACATTGAACTTGACTGGAACTGTCGGCTGCTCAATTTCTATGCAGACCCGAACAATAGCTGTTGGTTTAGGACGAATTTAATAATTTTCTAGAATCAAAACAAATTCATTCTCTATTTCTGAAATTAATTATGTACTAGAGTGGTCATAAAATGAAAATCCTAGATTATTCGAATAAAAAAACAGGCAACTACAATTTAATGGAAACAAAAGTTTACCGAAATATATTCTGTTTGACAAAAAGTCAACCTAAGGAAAAGCGCGTGCTTCGTGGCGTTTCTTTTGCAATATATTTTTCGATAGATAAATGATATTTGCGAAATTTATTTATTTTAAAATAACTTGACCTCGCCCAAAAAATAAACACTGATCAACATCGTCCGAATAGAATTAAATTAATAGAAAACCGCTATTCTACTAAAGTAAACATCTAAAATACCTTAAAATAGAAATGCTTCTAAAGACACCAATTGGATAATAAGTAATTTTTTAAACATATACGAAGAGTATTACTACTACTACTACTATTACTTTTAGTAGTAGTAGTAGCAGCAGTAGTAGTAGCATGAATAGTAGCAGGAGTGGTAATACAGTAGTTGTAATAGTAATAGGAGTAGACGTGTTATTATTATTATTATTAGTAGTAGTAATAGGTTTAGTATTTGTATTAGTAATAGAAGTAGTTGAAGTTTTAGCAGTAATATTATTTATAATAGTAGAAGTATTAGAATTAGTAGTGTTAGTAGAATTGTTACTATTATTATTATTATTATTATTATTATTATTATTATTATTATTATTAGTAGTAGTAGTAGTAGTAGTAGTAGTAGTAGTAGCAGTAGTAGTAGTAGTAGTAGTAGTAGTGCCGGTGGTGGTTATAATAATAGTAGTAGTGGTGGTGGTATTATTAGTAATATTTTGAATAATAAAGATTTATTCATCAGTATTTTAACGACAAATCTTATTAGATAGAGCAAATCTACCACCCACATAAGAAAACCATGGATACTCTAAATCTTAAAAATGATATTTGTGGAAATATTATGCATGCATTGATTCGTGATTATGATAAGCATGTATTTGTACTTATTGAGTAGAAAATTAGAACAAGATGGATAATCTTGTATGTATAAATATTCAATTCAGTAACATTTACCAAGATAGAATAGTATCTATCTTTTAACGAAATATTGTGAAGGCTAGTTGAAATGTTAGTTTGTACAAGATGCCACAAAAACACCACTTGTAGGAAAGGTTAATCATAAACAAAAGTTATTATACAATTAGAACTTTCGTGTAATGTGTCACAGGGTGGCGCAGAGGATAGAGTTACAGACTTCGAATCAAACATGCCCAGGTTCGAGCAATGTCCGCAGCAAATTCTGGACACTAAATTCACTAATTAAACGAATATTGGTTGCACGGGTGGTGATGTCAGTTGCGATAATCAAGGTTGCGATCTTGATATAAACACCTGGCCCGTTAAATACATACATTTGACAGTGTAGTCTTTGAATTTTATGGCGTGGAAAAGACAGGGTGGCTAAGCGGTTAGATCAACAGTTTCCGAAGCAGACGTGCCCAGGTTCAAACCCTGTTCACTGTAAAGTCATTAATGAGGTTGTTAATAAGGATTTCATGTAAAGAAGAGTTTAAATTTCAATCATAATTTATTACAAGTCTTTAAAACACCAAAATGATAAATATAAGCCAAATTGTCTTGTCAAACGTTTCAGTAATGATACAATATTAAACAGTGTTATATTTTTAAAAGTGAATGAAAAAGGAGTTATAATTCTGATGAGACAGTCCAATTACAAGGACAAGATGTTAGAAAAGTTCAATAATAAAGATGTATAGACTAGAATAATAAAAGACCCAATGGATAGGCTACAGGGCATTTAACATTACTGATCATTAATACGATTATTTTAATCAAGTTTACAATTTTGATATAAACAAAAATCCTATAATATATATATATATATATATATATATATATATATATATATATATATGTCAAAATTAACCAAAAATTTATAATGTAAAAAATGCAATTCATTTAGTAGAACGGATGCGTCCTATTTTACATTACACAACACATAATTTGTACTGACAAATATATAAATGAGATGGGATTGATGTTTATATCAAGAGCGCTACCTTGCTTTAAATAATTGTTATCAACTCTCGCGCAGCCGATTTTCGTCTAATTAAATTGGCATGTTTGTTGGTGATGAATTGCGACCGGGCGCATGGTAGTAAGCTTGAACAAAGAGATTCCGTTACGCCCAGAATGTATGTTTTGTTTTAACTCTTCAAACTGGTTAAAAATTTAAGAATTATCATTAATGCAGAGCATTCCGCAACAAATAAAATTTCGAAGATCCTATGGAATAGAATAAATACATATACGTTGTTCTTAGATCAAACACTGATAAATTTGTCTCCGTGCGGCAGGATGGCTCAGTGGTTAGAGCACAAGATTCCGAAGCAGACGTGCCCAGGTTCGAATCCTGTCTGCGGCAAATTCTGGCCAGTACATGATGAGTTCCCAATAAGGACGAAACCGGTCTACTGGATGAATTGCCCTATCTACACTATACATTTCTTAGTTTATACTGACATATGTAAGTAATTAATGGGTCAGGTGTTTATACCAAGACTGCAACCTTGATTATAATAATTATTATCACCACCCGCGCAACCAATGTTCGTTTAATAATTTGTTTCAGTCGTTTGAAATTGCATTCAAGTATGTACTAAATGTAGGTATTACTTTTGCAAGCCTAGGTTTGGTACAGAAATACACCACTATCCAAGGCACTGGACTATTTACGACACTGAAGATCATCTGTTAATATTAAAATGAAGTAAAATGATGATTTCTGACATCTTCTTCTCCACTAATTTTACATTAGGTACGTAATTTTCTAAACTTTTCAGATGTGATACAAAGGGAAATTATTTTTGGCTCCAATAGAAAATATTTTTATGCATCATTTGAGAAAAATCTTTTAGATAATACACCCGTGAAACTCAAATCGTAGCTACTGTTTTTGGATGGTACATTAATAATCTGGACGAATGGTGATGAGGACATGAAAACTTTTGCAAACTTAAGTAAAATATTAGCAACATAAAATCTACGATTGAAAAGGAATCATCGGGTAGATTAAGGTTTTTAGAAGTAAAATTATTTAGAACCGGTCAGAAATTATTAAAAAAATTATCCAAAATTTAAAAAAAATTTTCGTCAAATCATCTGTATCATATGTAAAATTTTATCTTAAAATCATTAACAGTATGAAGCCCTAAATTAACAGATATTAGATATAGAAAATTTTTACTAAGAAAACTGCGTGAAAGGTTCAGTGCTAATGATTAGCGTTGTAAGTTAATAGAAACAACAAGGTTGGAGTTCGTAAGTAACTAGAATCATAAATTGAGCTACGTTAAATCTGGCAGAGCAAAGGATGATCTCAGATTCATTGTGGTACCGAACTTAAAACTAAACAGAATCATAAAATCATTAAAATTGAAATGCAATATAAGAGCCCTATTTGAAAGTTCTTTAAACGAAACCGTAGATTTTTTAACCAAAAAGAAAAATTGAACTATTAGACGCCTCTGAAGTGTATGGAATCCAGGACAAATTCTGTAGTCTCATGTATGTTTGGGATACTATGTGCCAAATCAAATTAAAAATAGGAAAATACAGAAATGCACGTTGTTATGTATATGTTACTAGATTTGATATTGCCCGTCACACGTTGAAGGAAAGACAGAAAATTAACTGAGCTGACTGTAGGCGCATAGCAGTATATAAAATTAAAAAATTGATTCGGAAATCTATTGAAATCAAACCAGGAGATAATATTATGAATGAAAAAGTGTTCGCAATTTCGCTAGGTTATACATAAGGGGAACAGCATT
Source organism: Eudiplozoon nipponicum (assembly GCA_029291075.1). Classification (NCBI taxonomy): domain Eukaryota; kingdom Metazoa; phylum Platyhelminthes; class Monogenea; order Mazocraeidea; family Diplozoidae; genus Eudiplozoon; species Eudiplozoon nipponicum. Next base: position 20,325 of record JAQBSW010004827.1, on the reverse strand, counting down.
AAATAATATTAGGAAAAGACGATTGAACGTATCGTAATCTGAATCAAGTTTCATAAAAATAATAATTATATTGGATTATGATTGAATTATTATTGTGCATCCTTCAAAATATCCTCTATTAACTATTATTTTATTGGATAAATTAATTTGTATTGGACTTTTATCATAAAGACACTTTATACTTACAATGCTCATTCTTTTTCATATTTATTTTCTCAGACTTTAACTTGTTTTATTTTATATCTTAATTATGCTTTGAATTTTACTAACTTTTAATCACTTAGCCTGAAATAATTTTGTCTTTGGCCCACACCTCACTAACCCTTGTAATCACGTTTGTATTACATCATTTCAAATGGTATGGATAAAATAATTATTTAGATGCGTGCTAAATATTAAGTAATATTCAGTGGTTGCAGTTGTACTAAGATGTACGCACATGTGTGTGTGCAACTATGCTCAAATGACTACTTACCAGGTATGTAGGCAAATGCATATACGCGGCATGTGATCATTTGTGAAAGATATCGAAATATTTCCATTAAACAGATAAATTGGTATTACTTATGTGTAAGTCACAAAACAGATCAGATAATTATGCTATTCTCAGCTGTAGTGATCAGCGCTTGTTCAACCACAACAAATTGCTCCATCAATCCCTAGCCGACTCGCTCGCATTGCCTATCTTAATTGCTGCAGGCGAATTTTGCTCAAAGGATAATACACTTAACCCAATCTGGCTATAAGAGGATGGAGCAATTTGTTGTGGTTCAAAGGATATTGACCACTATAATGCGGTCTCAGCCAGAATCTATTCTGCTATGCGTATGTGCATGAAATCGAGACGACATTGGTTAATGTTGTTTGCGTCAGTTCACGAGGAGTCATGACGTAATGACGAAAGCCGTAACTATGCGTAAACATTTTGATCAAAATCGTTCGTGACCTGTGAATTTGAATTGCAGAAGTTTCGCCGTCTAGGCGCGTCTTTGTCGAATTGAAGTCAAACAGCAGATTAACCAATTTGCCTTAAGATTGCTTATGCGGGAATTAGCAACTCGTTTTGAATTTGTATTTTGATAGATTTTGAAAACACTTTTTGTAATATAGTCTCGAAATCCTATCATTAAAGCCGTTGATTGTTATCTTTTATTCTACAGCGGAACTGTAGTAGACGCTCTGGTCGTATTCGATTAACGTTTCAAACGGTAAAACGAAATTGGCCTGCTGTAAAGAAATTAGACTATGAGAGCCAATTGGTCAGAAGATTATGGAGAACTTCTTTGTCGTTCAACAGGCGTTGACCCCTACATCAGTATTGCCACAATTTATTTATTTTACATGTTATTCTACTGTATAATATTTTCCTTTGTCATATATCGAAAGGGTGAGTTTACACAATACATACATTCATACAAGTATATAAGTAGTGTTGTGCATGTCTTTGATATAAAATAATCATTGCATTAGATAGAAAATTCAATTCATCAACTAGACCATTTTGGTGTTTTCCGAAACAAGGTAACTATTTGCTAGAATTTCTGCATCCATGCCACACTAGTGTGCGTTTGGATTTGGGATCGTAACTCATTCCATATACTTGATAGCATTTTGCAGTTGCCTTAGTCATTATTTACTTTACTTCCCTTAAAACCAGAAATATATATATATATATATATATATATATATATATATATATATAGAAATGTATATATGCATAAACATATATATATATAGATCTATATATATACACATATATACATAGACCATTATATATACATAACTATATATATAACCATATATACATATATTTTTTCATTAAGTTCAGTCATTTTGAAACATTTGGAATTATAATTTAGAATTAAATCATGCATGGATGTATTCACTTGTTAGGAAATTGTTATGTAAAACACAGTTATTGAAGACCATTTACTATGCGGCAGTATTTTTCTCGATTGTAATTTATGATATTTAACATAGTAAATATTTTTGAAACCATGAGATATATAGTTGGTTTAAACACAAATTATATAACAAACCGGAAGCGAATGCGTAAAGACTTGGACACTAAAATCGCGCGTACACACACCCGACCATATAAAAAATAACTATTTTATACATAAAATGATCTATAAAAATTATGAGATATTACAACCAATTTGTATTAGGTGTTACACACCAGTTAAAAATTAGTTAAAATAGAACTAGAAAGATGAACAAAAGTCAAAATTAAAGGAAGATATAATGCCATGTGCACATTCGTTTCGTTCTTACTGACGACTCAGCAGTAGGAGCCGGTATTACACTCTATATCTACTATATATCTAGATGAGGAATGTGGGACAATTGGACGGTACAACCAAGTTGAGAGATGGTGTAATTAAAATTTTTTTAACCGTTATGCGTACCTGATTTATAATAAGTATATACATCTATGCATTTAAAATTTATATATATAATGAAATGTCCATTTTATGCCTTTTAAAATTTATTTATATGGCTAAACGTGGTAAAAGAGTGTATTTAACAGATTTTCTAGATATGTTAGCCACATCAATTAGTATATAAGTGTCTCACTGTCATTTCGTGCCAACATTCTTTTAATCAGCACTCTACGACAATTAGAAGCCGTATATCTCACAAAGCGGAAAAACGAATCTATTAATTTCTAACATACTAACACTAATATTATGTTTATTTGATTTCTTTGGGTATTTACAGTAACTAGTCTGCGCATATTTAATGGCTCTATAAAAATATTGTTATATAGATTGTTGAATGATCTGAAATTTATTCACTATGTTATTCTAGATTGGTGATTGAGCAAAATCTTTTTCGTTCTTGTTTTTGTTTATATATTGCTAATATCAGACCTTTGTATTGACTCAATCGATGAAAATCTTTGCAGCATATTTCCATTTCGAGTCTGATTTGCAGTTCTGACGATTCTTCTCAGGTTTACCAATAAATTCGAAACCACGAATCAATAAAGGAACTTCTGAGTTTGGAGAATGTGTATATTACCGCAGAAGTGAATCTCGAAATATCGAAGAAAATTGTGAAAACAAATTTTATGAAATGCCAAATATAATATTTTCTTAGAACATTTTAGTCCGTATTCGTCACGCTCAGATTTTATTTCAATGAAATCTCAGCAAATGATTCCACATTTAGTTGGCTTAATTAGTAAATTAAACTTGAATAAATCTAATGAGTAAATGTATAATCGATTGTAAAGAAGATTGACATTTCAAATTGCTTATACTTTTAACTTTTTTTAAAACATTCTTTTTAAAATTTAACTTATAATTTTAACTGACTGTTTTCCTAGATATCTACAACTGGTAACAATCGTTGTTGTGATAATGTGGATTTAGCTGAGTTTTAACATGTCTAAAGTAATTTGATAGTTTTAATGTTAATTAGTTTTTTACTTTTTGTTGTTAACCCTGATTCAATTATTGCACCAGAATATTGAAGATTGCCTAGCGGCCATGTTATTGATTATATTTCAATGGATTTTTGTGCATAGCTTAATAATTAATATTATTATTAGAGAAACTTTTAGGTGCTATAGATAAGTCATCATCATAATTTAGTGTTTGGATACTTTATAACCCATTTCCATCCTTCTGCTTCAGAAATTTATTTATTTTGTAACCACAAAAATTCGACTACCCCACAGAAGTTGTAATGTCTGCATCCGAGACCCATAACTATACCACGCCGGACAGTTGTCTATCCTTGTAGCTTAGGGCAGGATTATGTTCAGGTTAATTTTGTCAAATTATTTTAAATTAGTGCAAAGAATAGCTCCCTTGGTTTAGTGAAAAATAATGAAATAATTAAACGAACAAAGATTGCGCGGGCGGTGATAAAATTTACTATAATCAAGGTTGCGACATTGATATAAACACCTGACCCATTAAGTACATACATTTGTCAGTATAAACTAAGAATTGTATAGTGTAGAAAAGGTAATTCATTCAGTAGACCGGTTTCGTCTTTATTGGGAACTCATCATGTACTGTCCAAAATTTGACGCGGACAGAGCTCGAACCTGCGTACATCTGCTTCGAAATCTGGTGTTCTAATCACTTTGCCACCGTGCCGCACAGTGTTTGAGCCCGGTCCTCGGCAAATTTTGGCCAGTACGTGATGAGTTCCCAGTGAACACAGAACAGGTCTACTGACTAAAATTTCCTTTTTTACACTATAAAATTTTTAGTTTATACTGACAAATTTACGTATTTAACGGGACAGGTGTTTATATGAAGTTCGCAACCATGATTATAGTAAACATTCAAATAGAGCAAAATCTTGTTCTCACGTCATTTTTAAGCAATCAGCTAATGGATGGCTTAAAGAAAGAAGAGACAAGTGAGAATCCATCAATTGAAGCCAATAATCGGAGAACCTGAAAATGCAAAACGTACTGGAATAAGAATAATGCAAAATCTTGTTCCAACGTCATATTCAGACAATCAGCTGAAGGAAGGCTTAAAAAAGAAGGCACAAGTGAGAACATTTCAATCAAGTCCAATAATCAGAGCACCGGAAAATGTACAACATTCTGGAATAGGAATAGAGCAAAATCTTGTTCCAACGTCATTTTTGGCCAATCAGCTAATGGAACGCTCAAAAAAAGAAGGGACAAGTGAGAACCCATCAATCAAGGTCAATAATCAGAGCACCGGAAAATGTACAACATTCTGGAATAAGAATAGAACAAAATCTTGTTCCAACGTCCTTTTCAGACAATCAGCTTTTGGAAGGCTAAAAAAAAGAAGGGACAAGTGAGATGCCACCAATCGAAGACAATAATCAGAGCACATGAAAATGTACAATATTCTGGAAAAAGAATGGAGCAAACGATTGTTCCAAAGTTATGTTCAGACAATCAGCTGAAGGAAGGCTTCAAAAAGAAGGAACAAGTGAGAACCCTTCAATCAAGTCCAATAATCGGAGCACCGGAAAATGTAAAGCATTCTGGAAAAGGAATAGAAGAAAATTTTGTTCCAAAGTCATTTTTGGATAATCAGCTAATGGAAGGCTTAAAAAAGAAGGGACAAGTGAGAACCCATCAATCAAGGCCAATAATCAGAGCACCTGAAAATGTACAACATTCTGGAATAAGAATAGAGCAAAATCTTGTTCCAACGTCATTTTCAGACAATCAGCTAATGGAAGGCTTAAATCAAGAAGGGATATGTGAGAATCCATCAATCGAAGTCAATAATCAGAGCACCTGAAAATGTACAATATTCTGGAATAAGAATAGAGCAAAATATTGTTCCAAAATCATCATCAGACAATCAGCTGAAGGAAGGCTTAAAAAAGAAGGGACAAGAGAGAACCCATCAATCGAAGCCAATAATCAGAGCATCTGAAAATGTACCACATACTGGAATAAGAATAGAGCAAAATCTTGTTCCAACGTCATTTTTAGACAATCAGCTAATGGAAGGCTTAAAGAAAGAAGGGACAAGTGAGAACCCATCAATCAAGGCCAATAATCAGAGCAATTGAAAGTGTACAACATTCTGCAATAGGAATAGAGCAAAATCTTGTTCCAACGTCACCTTCAGACAATCAGTTGATGGAAGGCTTAAAAAAGAAGAGACAAATGAGAAGCCATCAATCAAGGCCAAAAATCAGAACACCTGAAAATGTATAACATTATGGAATAAGAATAGAGCAACATCTTGTTTCAACGTCATTTTTAGACAACCAGCTAATGGAAGGCATAAATCAAGAAGGGACAAGTCAGAATCCATCAATCGAAGCCAATAATCAGTGCACCTGAAAATGTATAACATTATTGAATAAGAATAGAGCAAAATCTTGTTTCAACGTCATTTTTAGACAATCAGCTAATGGAAGGCTTAAATCAAGAAGGGACAAGTGAGAACCCATCAATCAAGACAATAATCAGAGCACCTGAAAATGTACAATATTCTGGAATAAGAATAGAGCAAAATATTGTTCCAAAGTCATTTTCAGACAATCAGCTGAAGGAAGGCTTAAAAAAAGAAGGGACAAGTGAGAACCCATCAATCGAAGCCAATAATCAGAGCACCTGAAAATGTACAACATTCTGGAATAAGAATAGAGCAAAATCTTGTTCCAACGTCATTTTCAGACAATCAGCTGATGGAAGGCTTAAAAAAGAAGGGACAAGTGAGAACCCATCAATCAAGGCCAATAATCGGGCATTTGAAAGTGTACAACATTCTGCAATAGGAATAGAGGAAAATCTTGTTCCAACGTCACCTTCAGAAAATCAGTTGATGGAAGGCTTAAAAAAGAAGGGAGAAATAAGAAGCCATCAATCAAGGCCAAAAATCAGAACACCGGAAAATGAACAACATTCTGGAATAAGAATAGAGGAAAATCTTGTTCCAACGTCATTTTTAGACAATCAGCTAATGGAAGGTTTAAAAAAGAAGGGACAAGTGAGAATCCATCAATCGAAGCCAATAATCAGTGCACCTGAAAATGTATAACATTATGGAATAAGAATAGAGCAAAATCTTGTTCCAACGTCATATTCAGACAATCAGCTGAAGGAAGGCTTAAAAAAGAAGGGACAAGTGAGAACCCATTAATCAAGGCCAATAATCAGAGCATCGGAAAATATACAATATTCTGCAATAAGAATGGAGCAAAATCTTGATCCAGCGTCATCTTCAGTCAATCAGATGGTGGAAGGCTTAAAAAAAGAAGGGACAAGTGAGAACCCATCAATCAAGGCCAATCATCAGAGCACCAGAAAATATACAACGTTCTGGAATAAGAATAAATTCAAATCTTTTTCCAACGTCATATTCAGACAATCAGCTGAAGGAAGGCATAAAAAAAGGGACAAGTTAGAACCCATTAATCAAGGCCAATAATCATAGCATCAGAAAATATACAATATTCTGGAATAAGAATAGATCAAAATCTTGATCCAACGTCATTTTTAGATAATCAGCTAATGGAAGACTTTAAAAATAAGGAACAAATGAGAACCCATCAATCAAGGCCAATAATCAGAGCACCGGAAAATGTAAAACATTCTGGAATAAGAATAGAGCAAAATCTTGTTCCAACGTCATATTCAGACAATCAGCTGAAGGAAGGCTTAAAATAGAAGGCACAAGTGAGAACCCTTCAATCAAATCCAATAATTACAGCACCGGAAAATGTACAACATTCTGGAATAATAATAGAGCAAAATCTTGTTCCAACGTCATTTTTAGACAATCAGCTAATGTAAGGCTTAAAAAAGAAGTGAAAAGGGAAAACACATCAATCGAAGCCAATAATCAGAGCACCTGAAAATGTACAATATTCTGGAAAACCAATAGAGCAAAATCTTGTTCCAACCTCATTTTTCGATAATCAGCTAATGGAAGGCTTAAAAAAAGAAGGGACAAGTGAAAACCCATCAATCGAAGCCAATAATCAGAGCACCCGAAAATGTAAAATATACTGGAATAAGAATAGAGCAAAATCTTTCTCCAAAGTCATCTACAGACAATCAGCTAATGGAAGGCTTAAAAAAAAGGGAAAAGTGACAACCCATCAATCAAGGCGAATAATGAGAGCATTGGAAAATGTACACTATTCTGGAATAAGAATAGAGCATTATCTTGTTCCAACGTCATTTTTAGACAATCAGCTAATGGAAGGCTCTAAAAAGGAAGGGACCAGTGAGAACCCATCAATCAAGGTCAATAATCAGAGCACCGGAAAATGTACAACATTCTGGAATAAGAATGGAACAAAATCTTGTTCCAACTTTATTTTCAGACAATCAGCTGTTGGAAGGCTTAAGAAAGAAGGGACAAGTGAGAATCCATCAATCGAAGTCAATAATCAGAGAACCTCAAAATGTACAATATTCTGGAATAAGAATAGAGCAAAATATTGTTCCAAAGTCATTTTCAGACAATCAGCTGAAGGAAGGCTTCAAAAATAAGGAACAAGTGAGAACCGATCAATAAAGTCCAATAATCAGAGCACCGGAAAATGTACAGCATTCTGGAAAAGGAATAGAGCACAATCTTGTTCCAACGTCATTTTTAGACAATCAGCTAATGGAAGGCTTAAAAAAAGAAGGGACAAACGAGAAGCCATCAAACGAAGATAATAATCAGAGCACCTGAATATGTACAACGTTCTGGAATAAGAATCGAGAAAAATCTTGTTCCAAAGTCATTATCAGACAATCAGCTGAAGGAAGGCTTAAAAAAGAAGGGACAAGTGAGAACCCATCAATCGAAGCCAATAATCAGAGCACCTGAAAATGTACAACATTCTGGAATAAGAATAGAGCAAAATCTTGCTCCAACCTCACCTTCAGAAAATCAGCTGTTGGAAGGCCTAAAAAAAGAAGGGACAAGTGAGAACCCATCAATCAAGGCCAATAATCAGAGCACCGGAAAATATACAATATTCTGGAATAAGAATAGAGCAAAATCTTGATCCAAGGTCATCTTCAGTCAATCAGGTGATGGAAGGCTTAAAAAAAGAAGGGACAAGTGAGAACCCATCAATCTAGGCCAATCATCAGAGCACCCGAAAATATAAAACATTCTGGAATAAGAATAGAGCGAAATCTTGTTACAAACTCATCTTCAGAAAATCAGCTGATGGAAGGCTTAAAAAAGAAGGGACAAATGAGAAGACATCACTCAAGGCCAATAATCAGAGCACCGGAAAATGAAGAAAATTCTGGAATAGAAATAGAGAAAAATCATGCTCCAACTTAATTTTTAGACAATCAGCTGTTGGAAGGCTTAAAAAAAGAAGTGACAAACGAGAAGTCACCAAACGAAGATAATAATCAGAGCACCTGAAAATGTACAACGTTCTTGGAATAAGAATGGAGCAAACGATTGTTCCAAAGTCATGTATCAGACAATCAGCTGAAGGCAGGCTTCAAAAAGAAGGGACAAGTGAGAACCCTTCAATCAAGTCCAATAATCGGAGCACCGGAAAATGTAAAGCATTCTGGAAAAGGAATAGTAGAAAATTTTGTTCCAAAGTCATTTTTGGATAATCAGCTAATGGAAGGTTTAAAAAAGAAGGGACAAGTGAGAACCCATCAATCGAAGCCAATAATCAGAGCACCTGAAAATGTACAACATTCTGGAATAAGAATAGAGGAAAATCTTGTTCCAACGTCATTTTCAGACAATCAGCTAATGGAAGGCTTAAATCAAGAAGGGATATGTGAGAATCCATCAATCGAAGTCAATAATCAGAGCATCTGAAAATGTACAATATTCTGGAATAAGAATAGAGCAAAATATTGTTCCAACGTCAATCTTCAGTCAGTGAGGTGATTGAAGGTCAGGGACTATTGAGAACTCATCAATCAAGGCCAATAATCATAGCACCTAAAAGTGTACAACTTTGAAGATTTTAACGACCTAAGAATGCTATCAATTGTCCCGCACAAGTAAAGTGCGATCAAATCCACGACAAAGTCTGTGCGCTGCCGCTTTTTGGGGCTACTAATGCTGTCATTCTTAATACGTTGTAGCTAATTGAATAATCATTTTGTTTTCATTCTATTGTGATTCTATGCACTATTACTGCCATTGGCAACTGTTGTCTGCCAACGTAAATTGGTCAATCAGTTTACTTTTCCAAAATGTAATATGTAAATGCATTCAATTTTTTATTTTACTAAAATTTTGACTGAGATCTGTACCAAATTAATTCAAAATTCGTACCAGTCAAATAGCAGACGAAATACCAATAATTCCTTTTTTAATATGCAATAAATAATGGGGGATAATTTATTTGAAAAACATTTTGAAAAGTGCACACATTCGGTAGAAATGCGTTCAAGTGAATTGAAGCAGTGTCTACCCAATTAAATTGAGGCGAATATCTTAGTAGCACGTTTGTAAATGTCTACAATGAAAACTGCTGAATCGTATTTATGTTGTGTTTACATTTAATTATGTGTGTTTGTATTTATTAGTGTGTTTGTGTATGTGTTTGTGCACGAGAGGCGTCCGCGTAAGGAAATATAACTGTGAAAACGTGACTAAAGTAATAAAATATAAAGGCGTTTCTTAGACTAAAGGACACTAGCACCGACTCTTCCACACAGGTGCACTCAAACTTCTCATCCACCTCCTTGATATGACCTACTAAATTGATTCATGTTTGCACACTGATGTTGGTTTAGTCAGAAAAAATAATCCTACGTCGCATATTGTGGCATTGATTTACCTAGTCATTTAATGCATGAATTGCGTGAAAATTATTGGATTTGTAAAAAGAGAGGTTGTTTATGATAATTTTTATTAATATATTATCAAAGAAATAACAATTTCTTGCTTTATCTTTCCTCATAACTATCGGGAAATAACAATTTATTAAAAAAATCCATCAATCATTTTGTTAAGCAATGTTTCATTGCATGGGTAGTGTTCATTAATAAAAATATAATTTTCACAAATTTAAAATTATTATTTTAAACATGGTTGCGGGCTTAACATAGGCACCTATCAAATTATATATACATCTGTTCAGTTGTGACCAGACGGATAAACCAAAGACAACATGAACAGAAATTATGTAATCTCATGCACATTCGTTTCAGTTACTGTTCAATCTAATACACACTCTGCATATATATATATATATATATATATATATATATATATATATATATATAAGTATAATTATTGTACGTGTGTAAAATGCTAGATAGTAAGAAAATTAAATGGTCTTCTCAAATATCTACTCATGAACATATCTTTATATATATATATATATATATATATATATATATATATCTTTATATATAGAGTAGATATTTGAGAAGACCATGCGAAAGAAAATTTTCTCTTATATTTCGATAAAATTTTTGTTTTGCACATAAAAAGGGTACAATGAATTTTATTAAAGCTCGCATTTTCAAAAAGAATATATATTATATATAAATTTGTTAGTATCAACTAAGAATTGTTCAAGGTAGCAAAGAACATTCATCCAGCAGACCCGTTTCGTCCTTATTTCGAATTGTTCAGGTAAAATCCACAATTTTGCTGCGGACAAAACGACACACTGGAACCAAAAACGACAAAGCGATTATGCCTTGTTCGCGGTAATGTCCTGAACAGAACTTGAAATATTAATAGAGACGAAACCGGTTTGCTAGATGAATGTTCTTTACTAACCTATACTATTCTTAGTATGTACGGACAAATTTATATACATTGTGATGTGTTTACATCAAGCTCGTACTCTTGCCTAAATGAATTTTTAACAGCACCCAAGCTATCAAAGTTTGTTTAACTTAAAATAATCACCAATCTGCTTCAAATTTAAGTCATAGAATATAGGAAAAATATCGCTATTTACACGCACTGACATGCTAGTTAATCGTTATACCACGAAAGCTAACCCAATGTCAGGGCATAAATTGCAAATTAATGTTAATAGATAGAAAATAGTTTAATTGACTCCAAAATGAGTTTTATGCAAGACCACGTGCATTTTTACAGATTGATGGCAAATTATCCAAAAAGCCAGGATTTTTCTTGTATTTTATATCGTATGTACATTAATTGTGAATATGTAACAATATCTTCTGAACGAAAAACTACTATCACGGCAGACAACAACTTTTGTATAATTATATATTAATTTTGATTACATAGGTTATTCTTGACTACAATATGTCGTGTATATATGCATCAGACAGCAAAGGCTATTAATTAAGTATTAATTAAGTATTGGGTACACTCCAAGCACTGATCAGAATTAGCTGACCAGAAACATTAACAAGTATACAGCATAATTTTGCGAATGGCATGCATCACAGGCAGCGCAGTCGATAGAGTCAAAGACTACGGGTCTCAGTCGAGGCAAATTCAGGACATAACTTGAAGAAGCACCAATCCCATTGTATTTTTCTAGTATTCGAACAACATAGCAAAACTACCACCAGTCGCACGCATTGACGCGTTTCGACCTTCCATCATCGTCATCATCAGAGTACAACGGCAAACTGACTATCGAAGATCAACCAGCATTGAATCTATATGGAAAGCAAAATTAGACATGCGATTCTCACTTTTAGCAGTTTCGCGTACATTGAAATTGACTGGAAATGTCGGCAGCACTACATCTATGCAGTCACGAACACTAGCTGTTTGCAGCTTTCGCTACATATACATATAAAAGCAAAACAAATAAACAATAATTGATTGCGCGGGTGGTGGTAACAATTATTTAAATCAAGTTTGCGAGCTTGAAATAAACACCAATTTTATTGTATTTAACCAGTCGTCGGTTAACATAACAAAACTGCAGCCGGTCGCATGCACTGAGGCGTTTCGACCTTCCATGATCATCATAAGTGGACGACGGCAAACTGACCATCGAGGATCAAACCGCATTGAATACATATGGAAAGCAAAATTAGACATGCGGCTCTCAATTTTAGCAGTTTCGCATGCATTGAACTTGACTGTAAATATCGGCTGCACAATTTCTAGCCAATCACGAATATTAACTGCTTGCAGCTTTCGCCAAATATACATATATAGAAAATACAATTTAACAATAATTGATTGCGCGGGTGGTGGTAACAATGCTTTAAATCAAGTTTGCGAGCTTGAAATAAACACCAATCCCATTGTATTAAACCAGTCGGCGGACAACATAGCAAAACTACCGCCAGTTGCATGCGTTTCGACCTTCTATGATCATCATCAGAGTACGACGGTGTACTGACTATCGAGGATCAAACCGCAGTTCGGGTACACCTTATAGGTTCTGTGTATGTTATATATAGTAAATTAGCTTTGAAGTGGCATTGCGGAATCTTTATATTAAGTTATCTTCATAGCTGCCTGAATACTCATTCATATAGGAGATTGTACAGTTCAACTTGTCCGCATTTCTTGACCAAATATATTGAGAGTAAAGAGTGTAATACCTGCTCCTACTGATGAGTCACCAATAAAAACGAAGCATATGTGCAAAGGAGGTTACACCTTCCGTTCACGCTGTATATGGTTTCTCCTTCTGGTCTTATTTGAACTAATTTTTTATAGGTACGTATCACCTAATACACAAATGCATATTAATTAATTCCCCATAGCAAACTACAAACTCGATTTTTAATTAAACGAATATTGGTTGCGTGGGCGCCGTCTACTGGATGAATTGCCTTTTCTATACTATACAATACTTCGTTTATACTGACAAATGTATGCCAATAATTGGTCAAGTGTTTATTTAAAGATCGCAACCTTAATTAAGTGTAATATATAACTAGATTGCTCAATTGAACAGGCCGCTTTAAATTGGATACAAATTTTCAACGATTTATTTGTTTGAAAGGTAAAACATCTATCACTTCATGTATATTCTTAATATATATTGTTTTTAAGATTCTTGAATTACGAGAGAATCTTTTGGTTAATAAATAGATTGTTATTATACTGTGGTTTCATAAGCCACGTATTGATTTCTAAAGTATTTATTGGACAAATCCTATCACAACTTAGTCGTTACCAATGCCACTGAAGAAATACATCATTTCTTTAAATCAAGTTTGCGAGCTTGAAGTAAACACCAATCCCATTGTATTTAACCAGTCGTCGAACAACATAACAAAACTTCCGCCAGCCGCAACGCACTGACGCCTTTCGACCTTCCATGATCATCATCAGAGTACGACGGTAAACTGACTATCGAGGATCAAACCGCAATGAATATATATTGAAATCAAATTTAGATATGCGGCTCTCATCTCTAGCACTCTCGCATACATTGAACTTGACTGGAAATGTCGGCTGCACAATTTCTATGCAGTCACGAACATTAACTGTTTGCAGCTTTCGCCACATATAAATATATAAGCAATACAATTTAACAATAATTGATTGCGCGGGTGGTGGTAACAATTATTGAAATCAAGTTTGCGACCTTGAAGTAAACACCAATCCCATTGTATTTAACCAGTCGTCGAACAACATAACAAAACTACCGCCAGCCGCAGCGCACTGACGCGTTTCGACCTTCCATGATTATCATCAGAGTACGACGGCTGGCGGTAGTTTTGTTATGTTGTTCGCCATTATTTATTGTTTAAATACATCATTTGTTCAACAGGGTATAGTCTCTCGTTCTTCTGCTCGGGATACCACCTGAATCTGAACGTCAAGTAACCAAAACCAACATTATAGTTCCGAAAGGTACATGTTACTAACACTATGGTGTCCGAGTCGATACATGGTACCAACAATGGAAAATCTTGTTCCAACGTCATTTTCAGACAATCAGCTGATGGACGGCTTAAAAAAGAAGGGACAAGTGAGAACCCATCAATCGAAGTCAATAAGCAGAGCACCTGAAAATGACCAAAATTTAAGATTTCACCGACCTATGAGTGCTATCAATTGCCCCGCACAAAAAAAATGCGGTCAAATCTACAACATGATGGCTATCAAATTATGCCATAGTTCACCGAAATTGAGAATTACAACTATTTATGAACAACTGTTACTTCAGTAAATCCATACACTCTGGCCTTGATCGATATAAGTTATAACATTTCGCGGTAATCATGACATCATTCAATTAAATATATAACAGTTGGATACTGTTTGTGGCGGAGAACTAATATATATGAAAATATGTATTAGGTGTTGCGCACTTAGTAACAAACTTAGTTCAAGTATGACCAGAAGAATAAACCAAAGACAGCATGAACGGAAAGTATAGTCTCGTGCACATTCGTTTCGTGCCGGCATAACGACCTATACCCACTATATAGTTGGGTGAGGATTGTTGGAAAATAGGACGCTACAATCCACTACACGAATGTGTAAATCTGCAGTAGTGAAGCTAACATCATATAACCTCTCGACAATGCGACTTCAACGCTAACTCACACTATAATATATATACCGAGTCTGTAAATGATACTAACACTATGGCCATTGTGTTAGTAACCGATACCAATATTATTGTATCGAAAGGTATATGGTACAAACACTATGGTTGTCGAGTCGGTAAATGGTACCAACACGATGGCAAATTCTGGCCAGTACATGATGAGTTCCCAATAAGAACGAAACCGGTCTACCGAATGAATTTCCTAATTTACACTATATAATTTTTAGTTTATACTGACTAAATGTTAGAACTTAATCGGTCAGGTGTTTATATCAAGTTCGCAACCTTGATTATAGTAAATGAGGTCACTGTCCGCGAAACCAATTTTCGTTTAGTTATATCCGGAGATTCTATAGCTTTCTCTTAAGAATAATAATCGTTTCGCCTAAACTATCAAATATGGTTGCGCTTACAACACCTTGAATTTTGAAGTTAGAGACTTTCAGCAAACTCAACCAATTAATACAGCAGAATAAAATAAGATTCAACCACCCTCCAGGAGTAAAATGACAGCTGAAATATAACTTGACCATAATGCTGTGTTCATTAATTAATCGGAAATAACTTTTGACAAGTTTTCTATCACTAGGAGCATTATTTCATGTTCACCAATCTCCAATTGGTAATTTATTGACTCGAGTTTATTGGAAGGTACCCAATATGTGGAATACTTGTTAGAATGCTTAATAATGAAAGGACAAGGCGCGTGTAAACTAAAATGTGAATGTGTATATTATCGTGTACGTCTCAATTTGGTTGGTGTCTAAAAAAACACAGGCGTATACCTGTGACACGAAGTGCACTTAAGACACATATCAAAATAATGTGTTCTTGTATTAATCAAAATAAATTTCCCTAAGGTAATACTAGTCTTCTTCTTGATTGTGTGCACACAATGAACGATGAGTACACTACCAGCCGCCCGGTTATTCCTCTTTAAACAAAGAAATTATTGTAAATCACTAATTCACACAGTGTGCTTTTCAATAATATTGATAAACTGCTCACTTTGTCGGTTTCTAGTTCAGCGGACATTTTAGATGTGTGAGTGAGTTTGTGTGTGTGCGTGTGTGTGTATGTGTGTATATGTGTGCATTAGCTTGTATTGAAGATATCCTAGTGCATGCTTCTGAAATTTTTGAAACAGTCGGCAACTCATATCGGTACACATTGTTTGCACATTTCCTTTTGTATATTTCTTTTCAATAAAATACGTGAACATATTTAAAAATCGGATAATAAATAAATATGAGCATAAAAGTAAATTACAAAACATCATCATCATCATCACTATCACATATTATATATATATGATATGGTATATATATATATATATATATATAATCATTTTGGTTTTCCATGTTTAACTTTACGTAAGATGGGCTTGTGCCAGTAACTACTAATACAAAGCTAAATTTTAAGTTGTGATTCACTGACAAACATGAAGTACAACCCAAAATGCACTTTATAAATCTATGTAACCACCTGTCCAATTAACCATGTGCGTGATCATGAGAGTATGCATTTGTGTGGCGAACATCCAAATCAATTAATGTTTATTACAACTTAGGTTTAATATCGGTGAAGCTAGGATGTATATAACAGTAGGTTAGTATCGATCGTGGAGCGATAAACAAAATAAAGTAATAAGCTACAGACAAGTATAGTTTATGTACGACCGTTCAGATATAGATCTGAAGTTAAGTTTGTGAAAACATTAAACATTTAGTCTTCAGCAAAGTCTAGTTTTTAATGGCTGGCATTCATAGCAGACACGTCACATAGAAAGTTTGACGATGGGCTTACAATATTTTATGAGATGACGAATTTGACATTTTCATTCATGCCAAAATTAGTGAAACTAATTAGATCACTGTACTTTCTGGCATTCAAATAAAACTATCTAGATACATTTGTATATGGATACATGTTTTTATTTTTCTATCCCTGTTTTATTATTATTTTTTAGCATATTTACACATAAATTGGAGTCAAATTAAACGATATTTCGTGCTCTATTTTCACAACCGAAAATTAACCAGTTGCCGTCATTGTCAATAGGTATGCACCTTACACCTGGTTATTTGTGGTCTAAAAAGCTAAGGTGAGGAAAAAGGTCGGTTAGGTGAATAGATGAACGATTGAAATAGAAATTTAAAAAGAGAGTGGAACAGAGGAAGAAAGGGAGAGAGATAGAAACAAGTGTAAGTTTACCAGTTAAGTAAGTTAAATTATTTCCCATTGCAGCAAATATGATTTATTGAAAAGCTGCACGCGTGGAATAAATCGATAACAGAACTGAACATAAGAACAATGCGGTTAACGTCAGCATAGATTAGATATATTTCGCGCCTGGATAGAAAGAGAGAACAATTTCAATCGCATAGGTGAACAATTTGACGGCAACAAACAATTGGCTAGAAGCAGAACTGAATTGAAGTAGGTTTACACAAAAATGGGAAGATCAGTAACAAAACCGAAAATACATGCAGGTTGATAGAATATTTAATTTTAGCACAAATTCACTCATTTAGCAATATAGATATATTTGAATTTGCTATAGAGCGATTGAATGTCATATATATATATATATATATATATATATATATATATATATATATATATATATATATATGTGTATGCCTAAAGAAACAAAATTTGAGACGACAGTCAAATTGGATAAAGCAGGCAGGTGTAGTTATTTTATAAACTGCATTATGAATATACTCAAAGTACTCCCATGTTTGTTTAGAATAAGCTATTTTGAGTTGGCAGTCTAGTTTGCGCAGCCCACTTATTGAATAGATCTCCGGCTTACAGCTTTAAATCTCGGCTCACTCATAAAACTGAAGGTTTTCCTTTTAGTGGAATAGCGCCTGTCGCTAGAAGTAAGTATTGATTAAAATTGCTAAAAAATATATTGTTACTTGAAAACGTAGGCAGTAAGTACGAAAAGTACTAGTTAATGGTATTAAATATTTCCTTCGAGTTGACATTTGCATACCCTCCTGGTCCTATATAACCCGACTTGGTGTTATGTACGCTATTGGTAATACATAACTGCATATATGTCAGTTGTATGAAATCTAGAAGAGACGAATATTATACGTTCACTTAAACTTTTCATAGTTAAAACGAAATGTGGTACCTGATTACGGTTAAATCCAGTTTCCGGATTTTGTTTTTTGGAGTAGATATGTGAGGATTTTTGTTGCTCTCATTTTCTTGGAAATATAATCTTCGTCAAAATTCATGGACTGGATATACTTTACAGCAGCGACACATAATTTATATGGTGAATATTGTTCATATTTACGTTATAATGGGCCTTATCTGTATTTAATACGGACATTGATCTAGAGCACACACGAAAATAAAATGACGCCATTTAATTGCCACACATAATTTGACAAAAATATATTATGGATTATAAGCGAAACGCCAATTTTTAATAAAGATTAGCCAGTAAGTACGAAAAGGACTACACAATTTCTTGATTCGAAATATTCCGATACATATTTCCAATTATCTTAATTGGCTCAAAACTTATCACAAAATATGATTAATTTATAAAGCATGCAATGAAGCTTGTTTAACCAGGGTCATTTCGATTTTGCGATTGTTAACAGAATAACATTTTTCAACATTCACTTTTGCGACAATTTAATAATAAATCTGGTTATACATTATGTCCACTTTGACTTTAAATTATCCCCATGGATGATATTGTTATTAGATAAACCATCATAATATATAAATGCTTATATACTGCGACTTCACTACTGGAGAATAAATATGCAACTAAAAAATCCCTTTAGCAATACACGAGTATATTTCTCTAGTTTTCGAGTGATTTTAGTTTTGAAGTTGCACATTTTTGCCATGATGCATTTTAGCGTAGCTTCCCGATCAATTTAGTAGATTTTTTAAACTTTATATATTGCTCATATTAACAGATGATACAAAAAACAATATTTATATTTCGTAGAACCTAAAAATTCCATAAGGGAAAACTAATTGCGGTTTTTTTATATTGTTCAACATTGTTTTTGTTATCAGTGCTGCTACGAACAAAATCGAGCACTCAATCATTTAGTTATTAATCTTAAAACTGCTTCCCAACGCCAATAATTTGCACCGTTTGGTTGAATCATGTTTTCACTACGCACGGAAGTTTAGAATAATACCTTAAATTTTCCCAATGAGAATAGTCTCCCGGATGAAGAGATGGATTGCATTTTCAACTATATGAAACGTTCAGGATATTAAAAAGTATTTAAAAGAAACATGTTGCACGACAGGGAATAGAATATTTACCTGATTATCGGGTTGCGATCCGATTTGTTTGCATTCACTGTCTTCCTGATTTTTGTTATTAAAAAGTATTACACAATCGGATTTTTATATGAAAATTCCATTCAACGACTTACAAATGTCGACTTAATCAGAATATAAAAAATTCATGCAATAGAATGTTTCCTTATTAAAAAAATGATTAGATTATCATCCAACAGTATATTAATATTGTTCTAATTTTAAAATTAACAGTGAAATTTGCCTATCTTTTCAGACATAGAATAATGGAATAGATTGTATCTCTTTCCGTATGACTTGAATTGTTTAACTGAGTCATGTTTGGATTGTAAATCGATCTTAAATAAAATTACTCTTATTGTTGATTTTGTAGAATAATTAAATAAATGATCATCGATGATGTTCCAAAATTGAAAAAAGTTATTAATTAAATTCTTTGTCAAATTCCATTAGACTTTGGTAATGCAACTGATGAAGATCTACGGTAATGTAGATCGAAATATTTTGCAAAAAGAAAATTACTGGAACAATGAAAGCTGCGCTAGTCAAAACGCAGATCAGGTAATATGCAGTATTTATTGCCATGTAATAATTATAATAAAACACATAATATACGGTACATAAGCGTTTTCACTTTGTCCAAAGAGCTCATAGTAAAACGGATGAGGAAGAAGAAAGGGACGAATACACGTCCAGCCTGATCAAAGGCAAAACAGACACAGAAAAGTAAATTGCGATCAATCGGATCGTTGTGAAACTGTTGGTGTAAAGCTGCAACCCACGTACACAAAACGCGGCATTGCAGACCATCAATTGTCTAATATAGTGGGCTATTTGGAATGGACAAGATAATTAAAATAATTATTCTCAGTTGGATATACTCAAATTAAAATTAATTAAAATTCAACATTCAAAGATGTTTATTTACTTAATAGATTTATTTACAAATAGACGTGGTCGTGATTATTATAAATTAAATAATTTATTCGTACCCTGTCATTATAAAGGGGCTTTTTTTAGTAACTTAACAAATGCAATATATTTTTGTTTTTCCTATTTTTACATTATGGGATTTTTTGGATTGGTGTT
>JAQBSW010004826.1:0-64433 GCA_029291075.1 Eudiplozoon nipponicum | reverse complement strand
ATTATAATCCACTGGTTTTTTAGATTGATCTTCTGCTTCAATATTCAATTTGGCTAAATTTGAAGTAAGATGACCACTAGTGTGCAACTGATCTCTCTATACAAATTGATTTTTGAGACCTTAGTTATTTCTTTGCTACTACCATTAGAAGTGGTAAATTTACTATAAGAGGAAGTATTGTTCATAAAAAATACTGATGTATGTATAATTCTGAATGTCATCGTTTCCAGTCCAATAAATTCTTTAATTTCCACTAATTCTACTAATACTTCTGTTTTCCAGTAATTCTACCACTATTTATATTAACAACAATCTTTCCATTAGCGCCGCTAATAGATGTTAAACTACAGCTCAAAATACATAATTAGTACTGTTTGTAAGAAAAACATTGTTACTGATAAAATAATAATTGCATTATTATGACAAATACTACCGCTGCATCTAATAGGAATATTCTAACTAATAGTGCTTCAACTACTTTCAAAATTATTATTATTATTACTAATAAGAGCACTTATAAAAATAATACCAATAAAATTAATAAAAAAGCCACTTTGACCACAACTATCACGAAAATTACTACTATTGCTACTTCTCATACCACTTTTACTACTAATACTGATATTATTACTGCACCTTCGTACTGTAGCCTCCACCCGATAATAAAGTTATCATACATTATTTATTTTCTAAATTATACGCCTATTTTAGCTCTATATAATAATACTTCGCTAACCATTTATACTAATTTTCAATGCGCTTCTGTTTTAAAGAAAATTCGTTTTTAAGTGTTCTTCCCTGCCAATCATATTTACGGCTAATATTCTCTATGATATCGTTTATTTATAATACTTTATTCAATTTAATCTACTTTCATAGAACAATTTCAATCTTAGTTTAATTAGGGTACATTATTTCTTCCTTATTTGCGTCATTTTTGGTTTTTGAGATCTTATTCTGAATACTATTTATTCTTTTTGGCCGGAGTGCCCTAATATACTTGCTTGAAGCAAACGTTTGAATGAAATTGTGGTTCGAGTATGCTTTAGTACTAGGTGGCTAAACACGGTGGTCGCCTGAAAGTTTAAGAGCCGGGGTACCAGAATTTCTTATTTAAGAAATGTGGAACGAAACCAACATTTACTAACAGATTAATCTTTGGTATATGATACGAAATTTCTCTGTTTAGCAACTTATTCCGCAAAAGATTAACTTCTACCGTAATATGCCTTCTATTATGCAATAGAAAGTCAATTTGATTCTATGTACGTTAAGGTGTTTCTTAGAAAAATACAAGTTAAATAGTTTGTTTCAAGTATAAGCTTGAAATCTCATTATGGGTTTTCAACAAAATTGGCATAAATCGACTTTATCCATAACTTAATTCATTCTATCTACAATAACTCAAACAGTTCAGACGACCGATTACAGATTCTCTTCTTGTTTTTAGAATCCTTACTCGCCTTCACTTTAAAAATGTATTTATGTACAAAATATTTTTTGAATTAAATAAGATCTACGTTAGATTGGCTATTTACTCGTAATACTACTTCTATAATTAGAGATAATGATGTAAATGACAACTGAAAGCAGCGGTCTAAAATATGCATTCCATATTAAATCAAATATGCAAAGAGCAATTAGTGTACTCGCTAGAAGGGGCAATTCAGTTCATTAAATCAAATTTGCGAGCTTGAAGCAAACACCAATCCTATTGTATTTAACCTGTCGTCGAAAAACATAACAAAACTACCGCCAGTGGCACGCACTGACGCGTTTCGAACTTCTATGTTCATTATCAGAGTACGACTGAAAACGGACTAGCGAGTTATCAAACCGCATTACTTATATATGGAAGGCACAATTAGATATACGTCTCTCACCTCTTGTTATCTCGAATACATTGTACCTGACTGGAAATGTCAGCTGCACAATTTCTATGCAGTGCTTTCCATATTTATGTAATGCGGTTTGATCCTCGCTAGTAAGTTTGCCATCGTACTCTGATGATGATCACGGAAGGTCGAAACGCGTCAGTGCGTGCCACTGGCGGTAGTTTTGTTATGTTGTTCGACGACTAGTTAAATACAATGGGTAAATTTTGTGTTTTACTTATTCAAATACCTGGTTCTAATTTAATATTGGCAGAATTTGCCTTCAGAATCCAGTTTTTGCAGAATAAAATTATAATGATAGATGTGCTAAACCTTTTCCCCTTTTTAAATTTTCAAACCTTTTAAAAGATACTTTTTGTTGTGGAGAATTTATATATATATATATATATATATATATATATATATATATATATATATATATATATATATGCATTTCGGTATTAGATGTTGCGCACATAATAACAAATTTGTTCAAATAAAACCAAATTTATAAACCAAAGACAGCATGAACGGAAAGTATAATCTCATGTGCACATTCGTTTCGTGTAAACTGGGGGCTCATCAGTTGGAGCCTAAATTTCTCCCTACACCCACTATATATTATGGTGATGCCTGTGGGAAAATTTGACGTTACAATCTCCCATACGAAAAGATCCGATTGATACCCATTTACAAGTACGTATCGAGTTTGTCCTCTTATTGGCTGGGTGCTGATTCGTACTCCGAAGGCATCAACATCGTACCTCATTTTCAGTGGTTAGTGTGAGCGATGTTGAAGCCTTCAAAATAAAGGATGAATCCGCATCCAGACAATAAGAAGAAAAACTCTACGCGTACTTGGAAATGGGTATCAATCGGATCTTTGCGAAACCGGTAGTGCAAAAACGACAAACCGCGAACGCAAATCATGGAGATTCGACGTTTGATACTCACACGGCGCAACCATTCAAGGAATATACTCCCATACGAACGTTTAAACCTGCGGTAGTAGAGTTAACTTGATGTTAAGTCTTACAATGCGACTTCAAAGACAACCCAATATATATAATGTATATACCAAGACTGTGAAGGATACCAACGCTATGGCTGCCTAATAGGTACATAGGACCAACACAATGGACTTCAAGGTATGCTAATTTTAACCACAATTGAGAATTACAACTACATCTGAACACTTTTTGCCCTATCAAATCCATTATCTCTGGCCATGATCGTTATCATTTATAATAAGCTAACAATTCTGGGATAAAATTTAGTAAGTTTGTACTCTCAATAATTGATTAACCAGTTATGAGATATTAAGCCCTCTAATAAACGAAACTTAATCTGATATTCTTAATCTTTTACTGGAACTAGCTTCAGATTCTGATTCGTGCAATCGTCCTTTTTTACCAGTAGCGATTGCTTTATTCAAAATCGAACCTAATGATTATTCCACAGTGATTTATTTCCTAATAGCATCGCTCTGATCAATCTCGTCATTCTGTGAGGACTACATATCTTTGTGTCTGCAATCATCCAAGTTAACAATAACGGGCAAGATCAGATATAGCAGCATGCTCATACATACATGAAGTTTTATGTTCTTCTATTATTACTCTGATTAGATGCATGGTTTCACCATCAAACGTTTTTCTTTTTGGTTAGGGATTCTAGTGTCCAGGATAGGAGACTTTCTTAAATGTGATTTATATTGAATTCTTTACCTATTGCTTTTAATTTCCTGCTTATTTTGGAGTCCTGTAGTACAATGATCCTACGATCTTCCTTCACTTTATCAACTTTTTTTACTTCAGATAAGGATTAAATTGTCTTACGACACCCATCATTGATAATTCTACTAAATTAAGAGGATAACTATTAGCACACAGTCTGCCTAATTACAACTTCGTAAATTTTATGTCAGTTAATCTAAGGATTTTTATTGTTAATGATTTTAAGATATATATTTTCTGACCATTTATGGTTAACTTGACTCCCAAAAATCGGTAATTCCTCTGATGACCGCCTTTCTAGAGTAAATTGAAATTCGCTCATTCGATTCGATAAATTTAAGAAATTTACCACTTCATCCTCACCATGGTTCCAGATTAATAATATATCCTCCAAGAACCGAGATACAATTTAGAAATCAGCGGAGTCTTATCCAAAAGATTATTTTCCAAACAATGCTTGAGGATGCTTGCTGTTGTAACCGAAAAGTTTTGTCAAATTTTGACAACTCTAATTTATTTAGAAAATTGTTTCATAAATTTAGAATAATTAAAGGACATAAATGTATATATCATTTACATAACCGGCACAATTGCCATTTTGCTTCCTTATAATATTAACGTGTGATCAACGTGGAAACATCGAAAACAATCCAGGGCTTCATTTACTGGTATATTTGTGAACATAAATACTACATTTAAAGTCACAAACCTATCACCTTCATCTAGTACATATATATCAATAATTTCAACCAAGTGATGATAATTCATCAATATATGGTCTATGAAATAGGATTATTTTCTTACTATGTGGCATCGAAACTTAGAAATTTATATGTTTGGGAATGCAGGACATAGCAAATAATTCCTAATGGTTACTAGGCTTATGCACTTTAACCAAACTATGCACTCTGGGTGCAACTGCATCTTTTTGTTTGTGTATGTCACCTTGTGTCGAATCCAATTCCTTGCAAGCAATCTTATTATTGATCACTAATTTCACTTTCCCTTGTTCCCTATCAGTTGGAACCTTTGTTATATTGTTGTATACTTCAGCATTACTTCAATGTTCTAACATTTTATTATAATCGAATTGACTAACCAGAACCATAGATCCTCCTTTACTCGTGTTTAGACATAACATTGTTCGACATTATCTACTTTCTTAGACGTTAAATTTTAGTTTCGCTTAACTTTATCTTCTTGGTACGTTAAAGCAATTGAGGCAACGTCTAACTTAAATTTTACTCTAAACTTATCTGAAAGAAGTTGCGCCGGTTTGACACTCTGTAATTACTTCGCTTATAATTGATCTTTCATTATGAATAGCCATGTTTAAACCACGTTTAAGTTGTTCAACTTGATCCCTCTTAAGATGTACTGTTAATAGATTTACTACCCTATTGGCTTCGATTGAATTTGTTGTGTCCTGGGAAGGTCTATAAATTCTCAAATTAGCCAGTAATTCTGACTTTTCTTAACTCTTTATTACAGATGGTATCAGTAAACTCCTCCATAGATTTAAAATCATCTGCGTAAAAATAACAAAGCTACATAAATCGTAATAAATTTTTCTCTATAATAAGTACAAATGTACGTTTATCTTAATCATGACCAACCGTGTTCATAATATTTATACAAAAGTCATGCTTAAGAAACATACCATACGCATTTAAATAGAAGAAAATTAGGAACAATAGAATGTTTTAAACAAGATGCATAGTTAAATATTTTAAACTTGCTTCACGAGTTGTTTCTTTACTTGGAGTGCCTATTGTACAACTTGAGCTACGGTTCTGATGTGTCAATCTGATTATAATATTGGAATGATAGAGCAGTTGAGCTATGCTGAAGTATATAATAAATTGCAGAAGATCCAAATGAGAGGTTACAAGAAAAAGAAAAATTATTAATCAATAATATAAATGCTTGCGAGAATTCGATTCGGTACACGGTAACGTTCTCATAAATAGAAAAACAGCTGAACCAAGGGCATAAGTTTTGGTCAAGTGCATAAAACTTGTAATCAATTGAGAATTATTGTCAATGTCTAGCCCTCCCTAACATATTGATATTAGTAAGTTTCCATGTCAAAGAATAAGAGAATATTCCTATTTCTTAGACCATACGTTGATGAATGCTTATCAGTTATTCGAAATTGTTGATAAATGTGTACTAGATGAAAGAAATAGACTGGTGAGTTTAGATGTAGCATCCATTTGTACAAATATACCGATACATGATTCTCTGAATTACTTTCAATTTTTTTATTGTTGAGCACCCGTTAATATTAGTAGGAAGTAAATTGAGGATTGGGAACATTATGGAGATGATGTGAATATGCATGTTCTATACTTTTTATAATTCTAGGACACAATATAATAAAAATATATGAGTTATCCCAATGGAGCAACCTTTGTCGGTTCCAATATCAATCATCGTTAAGCATAGTTTGGAAAATATATTTTGTATGATACAACACTAAAGTCTGAATTGCATCTAAAGTTCTTGGATGAAATATTGTTGGTCTGAAAATAGGGTGAGGTTGAAATGATAATGTTAAAAAAACGATAGAACGAAGGAAATTCGTAGGATCATGAAACTACAGTTCACAATAAATGAAGCTGGACTGGACAATATATCCATTATTTCAGTAGTGTGCCAAGGGCGTACAAAAAAACCTAATAATAAATTTGGGCACACGAATACGCAGGATTTGTTTACCGAAAAACATTGAATTAGAGCTAAATTTGTTTCGCGAAGCGTTGAGAAATAATGGATATCCGGCTGGTTCATCGAATACAACTTGAGGCAACACAACAAAATCGAGACCAATTTGGAGGAAATCAAAACTCTCCAGAGAGTAACGCTTAGTGTTCCCTTTGGAGGTGATCTTCTAGCTGAAATCTTCAAAAGAAAAGTAATTTCATCAATACAGGTGAGAGTGGTGTTCAACACAACAAAACTGATGCGCACGAATGAAAAAGGTAGCCTCTCTGTGACGTCAACACCTTTGTCTGTATACAAATTTCAATGTACCTGCAACGCTAAGTACATCGGCAGATCAAAAAAGAGGCTCGAAACTAGAATAAATCAGCATCTACCTCAAAAACTATTAAAGAGGGGTGCAGCTCCTGCACAAAAATCAGCAATTTGCGAGCATGTAATACTCACAGGTCATGCTGTTAGTAGTAAAATATTTTCAGTTCTCCACAAGGCAAAAACAGAGAAAATGCTTCTGGCTTTTGAAGTTATTGCAATTAATAAGCTGAAGCCCTGCTTAAACGTGCAGAAAATAATTCAAAAAGAAATTAAATTGGACTGGAACAAAGACATAACCGACATGCCTTTAAAAATAGCCAACGCTTCGCAATATACGACACATACATCAATTACGGACGCAATTACAATGAAAGCGATGACACACCAAATGACGTTACGCAAAATGAGTGGTCTAAATTGCACAAAAGTAGTAGTCTAAATTGCGCAAAACAAAGGCTAACATAACGAAGAGGAGATTGGTTACGACAAATGTACAGTGGGATTGATTGAGCGAATATACTAACGAATCCAGAACAATGGCTGTAGATACTGGTAGAAATAAGATTTATTAATAAATGTTATTCCATGGAGTACATTGTTTTGTTCTTATATATATATATATATATATATATATATATATATATATATATATATATATATATATATATTGTAATTGTACGTGTATAATCATGGATATTTATATATTCATATAAAATTTGAGTAAAAATAAAAATATATATATAGTAAATATAATAATAATAATACATTTATTTGGCATCAAAGGCCAACTGGCCCGACCATTGAAATAGCAAATCAAGGGTAGGATATGTGGAGGTGAGTGGAATTGTGACTAGCAAAGTATTTAATAGCAGGGGGAGGGGTTGGGGAGGGGGAAAGTTATCATTAACAACAAGATAGTTCAATCTGGTGAAAAATAAATATAAGCGAAGTTCCATTTGACTAGACAAGATCAATTGGAGATAGTCCGTGAAGTATCAGATCTTCAAGGTGAATGTGAGATCGAAAACGAAGATGAAGATAAAAAGATGGCGGCCCGGAGGTAGACGTCGACCGTTGGAGTCCGTTGTCGTGACGAATGAATTGATGGAGTCGGCAGGATTGAGGCGAGCGAGTCTTGCAAGGATCGCAGGCATCTGTAGAACGTGATCGAGATTAAAATAAGACCAGGAAGAGTCGAAGTCCGAAGCGAACCGTTGGTGAATCGGTAGGGCTGTTGGGTTTCCGGTCCTCCGCTGAAACAAGAAAAAAGAAAAGATTTGGATGAGCAAAACGTAGTAGAGTATCCGCAACGTGGATATAATGGGGTTAGGAATGGGCTGAGAGGTGGTATTAGTGAATCTTGAAGAAAAAAGAATAAGACAAGAGAGGTAAGAAGATAGGGTGAAGTAAATGTTATGGATTGAGAAGGAACCAGTTTCGTTTCCAATCGGTCGTATCACAAAGAAATTTGTTGAAGAAGTACTGATGGGCTGCCTTTTTGAATTCGTGCTGGGGTAGGAGTTTTATGTCTGTGGGGAGAGCGTTGAAGACATTAGTGGCTTTGGAGAAGAGATAGATTTTTTAAATATGGTGGGGGTATGGTAGGCTTGGATAGAAGAGTTACTAGAACGTGTGGCGTAGTGGTGACTTGGGTGGGCAAAGTTGGAGAGTGGTAAGGAAGTTGAGATCTTATGGATAAAAGAAATGACTCGAAGGTGACGTGTGAACCAAAGCGGAAGAAAGTTTGCCAGAAGATGGCGTTCCCTATAATTTTGGCATTTCGAGAAGACTCGCTTAAGAAATCTGGAGGATACCTGTTCAATAGTATACGAGGAGGCGAGGGTGAGAGGACAGTAGAATTCGCTGGCTTAGGAAATGAGGGGCAGAACGTAGATCTTGAATAACGTGAGTTGGAGAGTGGGATTATTAGTCTTAAAACAGATCAGACGGGCCCATTTGAAGAGTTTGGAAGTAGTGTGTGTAAGGTGTGGGGAGAAGTCTAGGGATTTTGAGAATTGAATGCCGAGATGTTTGGCCGAATCTATTATTTCTATGTCGAGGGGGTAGTTGGCAGCCGGGATGGAGCAGAATGGATCAGACGAGAGTCTCATTAAGCGGGTTTTGGTGGGATTTAGTTTGAGTCCGATTTCGCTGAGCTGCAAGTGGAGCGAGGATAGGAGCTCCGATATAAGGGATGAGGAAGGGTTGGAAGTTGTGGGGTTGCTGAATACGATGACCATATCATCCGCATATTTGAACAGCTTGAAAAGAGTGTCTTCAACCTGTATGTGTGCGAGTGCAAGGTTGAAGAGAATGGGACCAAGTACAGAGCCCTGGGGAACACCGGATCGGACATGGGTTGGCCTCGAGAGACTACTGCCAATTTTTACTCTTGTATATCGATTCCGAAGATAATAGCTGATAAGATTGAGAACATTGCCACATATACCGCTTCTCATTAAGGCAGATTCAATTGCTGAAAATGAACGCGAGTCAAAAGCCTTGGATATATCTAGGAAGAGGAGAGTGCACTGAAGCCCTTTAGAGAAAGAAGAGTAGCAATGATCGAGAATACTAACTAAGTTGGTGGAAGATGAGCGGCCGTTCAGGAATCCATGTTGATCATCAAGGAGGTAGAAGTTTTCATGGGACTTAATGAAAGGGTAGATTAGGTTGTATAGGATCCTGTCGAAGATTTTGGTGAAAGAAGGTACGATAGTAATGGGGCGGAGATCTTTAAATGATGAGGTCGAGGAAGAGCCGTTTTTGGGGATGGGAGAAATCGTCGAGCAAAGCCAGTCTGAGGGAAGATAGATGGTTTCGACACAATGATTAATAACATCTGCAATTAGAGAGAAGACGTTCCAGCCAAACAGCGCAATCATGCTGACTGAAACACCGTATTGATCAAATTGGTGTTTAGATTTAATGTCTTTAACTGCTTGGGCGACGGAAGCCGGAGAGACGTATAACCAGCGAAGGTTCTCGGAGTCTCCGTTGTCTACCATCTCAATAGGCGGAGTGGGAGAGGAAAATGAGTCGAGAAGATGAGTCAGATAGTCGTTAGCGAAGCAAAGGTCGTCTGACTGAGAGAAGTTGATATATGAGGTTTTGGGCTTTTGCAACAATTGGTGTTTGATGATGGCGAACTTTGCCCGGGGGTTAGGAGCTGAGCGGATGCGTTTTTCGACGTGGAGCGCTTGTTTGTTGATAGCCTGTTTAATGAGCCCATCAATGCGTCTCAGAGCGAGGGCGCGAGCCAGTGACGATGTGCGTAGGCGAGAGCTGCGTGCGAGATTGTCACGTGCCTTAAACAGAGCGTTCATCTTATTCGTCGAGTATACTTGTTGAATAGAGGTGGCGGAGTTATAGTGGGAGGATAGGATGTTATGGACTTCGGAGAAGCACGAGGAGAGGTTGTTCGGGAGAAAGAGGTCCCTCCAGTTAACTGTGTCACAGAGTCGGCGGAACTCGTCCCAGTTGGTGAATCGTCTGAAAGATTGGGTGTCTTCTCGAGGGGTGAAGGATAAGAGAGGCAAGAGGAAGGATACCTGACAGTGATCAAGATTGGGGAAGATTTCCCGAGAGCGAACATCGGTCACCTCGTTATTGGAGAGAACACAATCCAGTTGGTTGTTCCCTCGGGTAGGAAAATGAACGAATTGGTGTAGCAGGTTATCCGCAAAGAGTCGAAGCAGTGGGTGGTTTTCGGAAGCTAGATTATGCCAGTTAGTCGTGGGGAGGTTGAGATCACCCACAACGACGTACCGATCAGAGTGTAAAGAGAAAAGAGTGGAAAGGAGTTGGGCCCCGCGAGTGTCGTCGATGAGTGAGATATTAGGGGGTCTGTAGACAACGCAGGTAGATATGCTTTGGTTAAGGATTTGTAGCTGAAACGAGAAAAATTCCAACCCTTGAGAGTTCGATGTCGATAAGCGTTTGGGCATAAGAAGGGATCGGACATAGGCAGCTAGTCCGCCTCCGCGACCGACAGTTCTGTCGCTGCGAAGGAACGTGTAACCATGAATGAGGAAAAGGTCATCACTATGGATGGAGGGGGACAGCCAAGTCTCAACAAGAACGCATATGTCAATCTCGTTAGAGGACAGAAAGGCTCGTAGTTGATTAATTTTAGGCGTAAGTGACCTGCAGTTGATGAGGATTGCTGAGAGCGCTTTGAGAGAGGGATGGTTAGATCGGAGAGGAGAAGCGTGCGGGGGCTTTCCGCTGGCGGGTTGAGCGAGATCTAGGGCTGATGAGGGTGACAGACCGCTTGTTGACAAGGATAGAGTGGTCAGAGTCGATTTGGATTTCTGTTGTTGTCCCTCGTTTATCAGGTGGGTGAGGCAGTTGTAGGGTTTGAAAGCAAGAGGGGGGCGAGATATCTGGGTTCGAGGGGGCACTCGGAAGGTGCGTTGGGGGGGCGAGCAAGGACGGGGAAAGATCAGGAGCTGGGGCGGAACTGTCCAGGGTGGGGACGATGGTGGATTCAGTAGGGGGAGATGAATTTGATGGGGCTGGCTCGAAGTTTTGCTTGGTCTTCGTAGACTTACGTTTTTTCAGTTTCTGATTCATAGCATCTGTCACAAAGGTAACCTTTCGAGGGGATGTAGACCTGGTGGACGGGTTTGGGAGTGAAGGTGCGTTATTATGAGGCTTAGCGCGGCGTGGTCGGCCACGACGACGTGGTAAAGCTTGAGCTAGTGTGGGGGGACTGGTTGCAGAGTAAGGGCTAAAGGTGAGGGGAAGGCCTTCAAATCGGGAAGGTGTGAGTGGGGGTGGACTGGAGGAAGGTGCGTCACCAAGGAGTCCGCCGTGAACTGAACGGCTTTTCTTGGGATTGCTCCAGCCCGGAAAGGCGTGAGGAGCTGGAGGAGGGGTGGTGTCCGGTGTGTGAGTATGTGCTTTCTCAAGAGTCCTCTGTAGCAGAGTGTAGTCTCGTTTGAGTTTGACTTGTCCGGATGATAAGATGGGCGAATGTAGTTTGAGATGATGAACCTCATCGTCGGACAGTCTTTTGTGTGAGGAGAGGATGAAGGCTCGGCCCGTTCCCGAGGAGATCTCTTTTAGTTGGCTGAAGTTTTCCCCTATTTGACGGATGAGATCTGAGGCCAGATCGTCCTTTGAGAGAGGGGAGCGCGGAGACCAGAGAAAGAGGTTTCGCTTGTTGTGGTTTCGCAGGGCAACCTCCCTGGCTACCCCATTCAGAAGCGTATCTGCTTGGCGCAACAGATGGGGCTGAACGGAGGAGACTGGAAGGTTGCCAGTCAATGCTCCAAGTAACCCTGTGATATCCGCCATTTGCTGTTGGAGAACAGAAATATTGGAGATAATCTTTTGGGTGAGGAGCGGGGAGATGGGGGCTGGCGACGAAATTTGGTTCATGATGGAGATAGATAGAAGAGTATAATTAATATTGTTTACGGTAAAAGAGAGGAAAAGAAAGAGTATTGCTGAGCGAAAAAAAAAGAATAGGTATTAAAATGTAGAAATAAACGGAAAAAATCGGGTGGGCTAGAAATAGATCCGTGATAACTGAAGGTAGATTCCAAAATAATGTGTAGGTAGATTCCTGGAGTATCCTGGAGAAGAAATCAGACAAGAAATCCCGAGAATCTGAAAAATAAAAACAAAATAAAACCCGAAATCCTTCGAAAGTAGAGAAAAATGTTGAAAACCACGAGCACGCTCTCTCCGGTCGTTGCGTTTCACCGTAAAAATCAAAAGATGAAGCAGTGCTACAGGCAAGAATTGGGTGTGTATCTTGTGTATTAGATGAACTAAGTCTTTTTGCAAGAATGAAATTTTTGATGTTTTTGCCGACAGTTATGAAGAAAGATAAAGCAAGAATTTTGAACAAATTGGAAAAAGATGTAAAACCTGGAGTTTTGTGTGATTTAATACCGACCGATCTTGATAAGCGTGTGCTTAACTTATCAAAAGTGCCAATCGATCAGCTAACAATGGAGGCACTATCGATGGGCCGAAATTATGGAATACATCCTTCTAATAAATGCAATGTTGATTTTGAGGCAGCATTTGAATTGTTATTTGAACAAACAGCTGACTTGGAGCCTACCAGTATTGATTATAAAAATTGGTTCAAGGCTACACTAGTTGATCAGGCTTCACACTTGAAATCGTCTAAATGTGCAGAGCAGCATGCGTTGACACAGCAGCATCTAAATGCACTTAGAAATATCAGCAGAAATGCAGACATCAAAATACTACGCGCTGATAAAGGAAAGAGCGCAGTTATAATGGACAAATCTGAATACGTAAAAAAGATGGAAAACGTGTTAAATGACAATACAAAATTCACACGTCTAGACGATAAATCAGATGAAATAGACAAGGTGGAGCGCAAAGTAATTAATGAAATTAAGATTTTGACAGATGCCGGATTTATTGATGAGGCCACTGCACAGAAGCTCAAGCCAGTTGGATCATCTACACCAATAATGTACGGATTACCAAAAACACACAAAAGAGGTTGTCCTATGAGGCCAATTTTATCAATGGTAAATTCTCCGTTTCATGCACTAGCTAAATGGCTAGTTCGTTTACTTGAACCACTACGTAAACTACTAGGTAATCATTCGGTTGCCGATTCGTTTGAGTTTGTAAACAAAATTCAAGATATAAATGTTAAAAACAAGATTATGGTATCTCCAGTGTTCCGTCTGAGTTTTCTAGGTCCCAAGAAATACATCATTAAAGAGTGACATATAAATGTGACACAATATATACGTCACGCTGGATGATGATTTTCTAGGTGCCCTAGAAAAAGGTCGCAATCACGGAGATAAGGGGCTTCCCATTGCGACACCATAAGAATATCGGTTTCACGTCAGAGCACGAGAAAGATGACTGTCTGCCTTTCCAAGATGTACTATTAAAGAAAGAAACTAATGGTAAATTAAACAGAACAATTTACCATAAACCAACATGGTCTGCACAGTATTTGCATTACAGCAGTTTTGTGCCATTTCAATATAAATTATCAACAGTTCGTGGTTGCTTCTCAAGAATTGACAGGTTGGTTAGTCAAGATTCTAAAGAAAATGAATATAATAAGGCGATTAACGATTTAATGTCTAATGGCTATCCCAGACAATTAATTGAATCAATTATTAAAAGGGGAGTTAACCAGAAACAGACGTACTATGGGCCAGAAAAGAAAACTGTCTACCTAAACATCCCATTTAAGGGGGATGCAGTTTCCCGAATGGCACAAAAGAAAGTTGAAGCAGCATTGACATGCACATTTAATGCAACCAAACTACGAGTGTTATTTAGGGTAACACACTTGCCTTTACCAGCAATCAAAGAGAAACAGCCGTTAATGTCGATATCAAATATGATTTACCAATATACATGCGCAAGTTGTCGATCAACTTACGTAGGCCGATCGACCAGACGGTTAATTACTCGAATGAGAGAACATTGCAACTTGAACGCCTTTTTTAAATCAAATGGTGAATACACGTCTGCTATTGCGCAACACATCATCGAAACAACGCACGTATGTTCTTCAGACGTAGCATTCAAAGTAATTACTAAATGCAGAAACAAAAGGGAGCTAGCCACATACGAAGCCTTATGGATAAACAAATTGCAGCCGGATTTATGTAAGCAGAAGAAGCACGTACAAGCATTGAGTTTGAACTGGATGTGACGCACGCAATTTGATTAGTTTCTATTTTTCACACTCGCTTTGTTCACGTATTTCTATCTTGTTTTGCTTTCCAATTTATATAAAAAGATATGTTCATGAGTAGATATTTGAGAAGACCATGCGAAAGAAAATTTTCTTATATCTGATAAAATTTCTTTTTGTTTTTGCACATATTATTTATAATAATTATTTATTTGGTTAGTCACACCTTATATCAATATATAAATATATATATATATATATATATATATATATAATATATAATAAAAATAATATATGATATAATCAAAGCCAGAAACTGAAATCATGCATTTTATTGTTACCATAATATTTAATCTCATCAACTGAAGTCATGACTTTCATTTCGAATTCTTTAAATAATGTAATCCACGTACTACAGCGCATGCGTTATTTATTCTGTTTATTAATAAGTGAATTGACAATTCCTTCTATTTTGCTGCCAAAAATCATTCAACTTTATCGTTTGATTCCATGTCGTAGTTTTGCAAAGAAACAGTCAGAATGAAACCTTAATGTTAGCAATTATTTGGCAAGCGTTACGGTCACAGACTGTAAGGCTATTTATGAAAAATGCCATCGCATGCATGGGAAGTTTTACGTAAATTAGCACAAATGCGATAGATTTCATGCTCACAGTCAATATTGACTTTAATAACAAATTCGCTGTCAAAATAATATTGATTTTTCCATCAGACCGTAAGTAACAGGACCTATTTTCATGTATTCCATTTTATTTGTACCTTTACTCTGATTACCGTCGACAGAATGTGGAGACGCAATGCAATACCGACATATTAATGAGCAGATATTTGAATTATTTGCGTTTTCAGATGAGAACATTTAAAACAATATAGAAACACATAATGAAATTTTCAAAAGAAATGCTGAATAACTTCATTAATTAAAATTGAGTATGTGCGTTATTGTGTGTGTATGTGTGTGTAGAAGTGTGTGATTATGTAGTGTGAAATTCAGTTCCAAAGAAAAAAGTACATAATAATTCTAATTCTTTAAGAAATATGCAGTTTTTATATAATCAGTAGAATTTTTAAACTCGACACTTTTCATAACAACTGAGGGTCAGCTACTGCTCTATTAATATATATATATATATATATATATATATATATATATAATATACTTATACGGTCATTGCCGTGCAAAGCTCGATTTAACTGCATTGCGTTTTCTAATCAATGTTGAATTTGCGCAATGTTTAAATAATCAGTGCATGCATAACGACTAAAGAGTAATTGCTTCTTCTACAAGATAATTTTAAGGTCGGTGAAGGCGATAACTTAGCTGCATGTAAAATACAAAACCCATAAAACACTAACGATAGCAAAGCGAGACTAAGTAGTTTACTGTTGAAAGATATTCGCTCTCAATATTCGAGGTAAAGATCGAATATAAAATTATTCATATTCCTATATATCTATTTATATTTAGTCTAATTTATTCATTATTAGCCGCTATTTTTATTATTAGATGACAATTTTTAAAAAGCCAGGTCTATTTAATTTTGTGCAATCACGGAAAACGTTGCATAACACAGGCGGTATTAAATCCACATTAGAAAATTTAACGAACAAAAAGACTTATAAAAATATGTATGCATTTAGCAATTCATGCGGGATCAAATTGTTCTCGATGTAATTGAGAAGAAATCAGGTTATAATTTTGAAACTCTAAAATATGTCTAAAAAATGTGCTTTTGAATTGCAGTTTGTAATTCAGAAAGGTGTAATCCTACTTCGTATCATCAATTGGATTAGTTAGTGAAAATATGTTTTGTTAAATACAACAATATTTCCTCGTCATTTTTCTCGTAATCATTGACAAATGTCATATAAGTTTTGTTTACCAAAACAAATAAGGACAAGAAAATTAAATGTAGTGGAGAAACTGAAATAGAAGAAAATTCAGATATTTATTCGCACAAATCCATATTAAATTTCGACACAAGAACAGAGCCGGCTTCTCTGATAATGTAAGACAAGCTTCGATTTTTCGAAGCACAGCACTTCTTAAAATGTTAACTCATTTTGGGATTTTTCATTTGATAAATACCTTTAGTGCAATATCTTGCACGCATACATAGTAGATTTGAGCAGAAGGTCACAAACATTTGGGCGTATTCTTATAATACCAATATAAAATAATAGTGCATTAGGTAGCAAATGTAATTCATCCAGTAGGTCGATTTTGTCCATATTGGGAACTCTTCAAGTACTGTCCAGAATTAACCGCAGATTGAACTCAAACCGGGAAACATAGGCTTCAGATACCGGTTTGGAATCTCCTAATAACTGAAGTTCAATATTGGCAAATCCAATCTGTCATTGTACAACAGACATCATGCCACTTGGAGAGGTTATATTCATTTGAATTGGAATGACAAGCTTAGTATTATTATTATATGAATTATGTCAATTTAGAATAAAAATATGTCGGGTAGCAAATAAGTTCATCCAGTAAGCTGATATCGTCCATATCGGGAACTCCTTAAATACGGTCCAGAATTGGCCGCGGATGGGACTCGAACAAGAGTACACTTGCTTCGAATGTGTGGGACTCTATCAACTGCACAAACCTTGCCGCATAATGCATGTAAAGCTTAAGTTAGTATCTGCCTTAAAATTGCGTGTAATATGTAGCACGTATGGCGTAGTGGATAGCCTCATACTCCTAGGCATATGGACCCCGTTTCGAGTCTCTTTAGCGACAAATTTTGTACATTACTTGATGAGTTACGAATAAAAAAACAAGGTCTGATGAATAATTGCCTTTGTCACTTGATTAAATAACAAGTTTATACTGAAAAATAGATAATCAAAATTATGCCATTAGATTTCAAATAAATATGACCTCCCCAAGTGGCATGTTTTCTGCTGTATAATGATAGATATGGTGAGGCTATTTAGAACTCCAGTTATTAAGAGATTCCAAATAGGTTCCATCTGAAGGAAGGGCTAACCAGAAAACACAAGTTTGATATATGGCCTCAAATTACGTGTGGTATGTGGTAGGGCTGGCGCAGTAGATAGAGTTTCAGACCATGAATCATATTTCTCCTGGTTCAAGGTCCGTCCGCGGCAATTTCTGTACAGTAACTGAAGAGTTCCCAGTAAGGGCGAAACCTGTTTGCTAAACAAACCATCTTTGCTATATGACGTAATGTTTTGTATATACTAACAATATATATATATATATATATATATATATATATATATATATATATATATATATATATATATATATATATATATGATTTTTTAAATATTGACTAAAATTACTAAAAGTGGATTTAATTATTTATATTTTAAAGTTGAAATAATATAAGAATAGCATAAGCTCGCAAAGGCAACTCAACTACTAGACTGGTTACTTACGTGTTGGTAAATTGTCTTTAGTTGTCAGAATTGCAGCGGTTAAGACCTGAACTAGGTAGCACTTGGTTTACAAAGTTGTCAACAACACCAATCTATTATGTGATTAAACAATATATAGCTATTATGTATTTAATTGAATAATGTCATGATTAATACTAAATGTAATGACTGATGTCGATCAAGACCAACGTGTTTTTATCTGCTGCAGAAGCGGTTGAAATTCTCAATTTTTGTTAAATTTAGTCTATATTATTCTTATAGGTAAATGTATTGTCATCTTATCCCACATCTATTCACCAAACATATAGTCAGTATAAGGCGTAGTACTGTGTCCAACTGATAAATCACAAGAAAGTACGAAACACATTTGTACATGAGATTATACCCTTTATTCATGCTCACTTTCATATATACTTCTGGTCCTATTTGAACTAATTTTTTACTAGGTACGCAATACCTAATACACAATTTCATAAATATAAGCACTCAGTAACAAATAACATGAAATTCACCAGGGGATTTAATCGAATTCATTTTGTTGTTATTATGAAAATAGTACTCAATATAACAATCGTTTCGTAATAAAGCTCATAATAACCGGCATGGGGCACGCGAATTGCATTTAATTAATTTTCTGTTACACATGCCTGTCTAGATTTGTCTTCCAGCATTTCATAATCCAACAGGCGTTGACCACTACAATAATGGCTCAGTAGAGATCTATTCTGTTTTAAGTTGGTTTATGTAATCCAGACGACATCAGTTGATGTTTCCGAGGTCAATTCATGAGAGATCACTGTTCAGTGAAGAAAACCATGTCTTCAATCGACCCCTCTTCAGCACAATGAATCCAGTCATTTATTATTGACTTGTAAACATGAATCGCAGTAGGCTGTGTTGCGTTGACCATTGAATAAAACCATTTATTCGTGCCATGTAAACATAAATTGCAGAAAGTTGTGTTCTTTTGGAGCGTCGTTGCCAAATTGAAATTAGGCAGCCGATTACTGACCTTCCTGGTAATTTTTTTATATGAAAACTACACGCCCGGTCTTCTTCCAGTTGATTTGATGTTTGTTTAGGAGAATATTGTACTATAGTCGATAAATTATATAATAAAAACGTTACTTTTTGTCTTGTATTCTTCATTAGGACAGGAGCAGGCGTTCTAACCGGATTGTTTAGATTGGAATGACCAAGCAATTGAGAATAATTTAAATCAAGTTTGCGAACTTAAAGTAAACACCAATCCCATTGTATTTAACCAGTCGTCGAACAACATAACAAAACTACCGCCAGCCGCAACATGCTGACGCGATTCGACCTTCCATGATCATCATCAGAGTACGACGGAAAACTGACTATCGAGGATCAAATCGCATTGAATATATATGGAAATCAAATTTAGATATGCGGCTCTCACCTCTAGCAGTCTCGCATACATTGAACTTGACTGCAAATGTCGGCTGCACAATTTCTATGCAGTCACGAACATTAACGGTTTACACCTTTCGTCACATATGCATATATAGGCAACACAATTTAACAAAAATTGATTGCGCGGGTGGTGGTAACAATTCTTTAAATCACCACATATACATATATAGGCAACACAATTTAACAAAAATTGATTGCGTTGGTGGTGGTAACAATTCTTTAAATCAAGTTTGCGAGCTTCAAGTAAACACCAATCCCATTGTATTTTACCAGTCGTCGAACAACATAACAAAACTACCGCCAGCCGCAAGTTATGTTGTTCGACGACTGGTTAAATACAATGGGATTGGTGTTTACTTCAAGCTCGCAAACTTGATTAACAGAATTGTTACCACCACCCGCGCAATCAATTATTATTTAAATTGTATTTCCTATATATGTATATGTGGCGAAAGCTGCAAACAGTTAATGTTCGTGACTGCATATAAATTGTGCAGCCGACATTTCCAGTCAAGTTCAATGTATGCGAGACTGCTAGAGGTGAGAGCCGCATATCAGAATTTGATTTCCATATATGTTCAATGCGGTTTCATCCTCCATAGTCAGTTTGCCGTCGTACTCTGATGATGATCATGGAAGGTCGAAATGCGTCAGTGCGTTGCGGCTGGCGGTAGTTTTGTTATGTTGTTAGAAGACAGATGCCGACGACAAGTTAGCTAAAGGAACAGGAGTTGATCACAACGCTGTGAACAATACAATAGTATACTATTTACAACTGTCATATTAAAAATTTAAAATATTATTTCAAATAAAATGTGTTTTTTGAATGAAGTTTGTGCAAGTCGATGAGTGTTCATTAACGCAGATATTCTATTTCCATCGAAATTAATCTTCTAAAACTCACCCAAATAGTTTTTCTTGACATTAGGATAATATTTCGTTCAGCCAGGCCGGCTCTCTTCATCACGGCCAGCGCTTCATATGGTCACAAAACCTCAAAATCACAGCCATAAATTAGCACAATTTCTATTCGGAGATTCATCTAGCACTTCATTTATTTAAAAAATTCTATTTCTGGCTTCCAATGTGGACTATTGTTCCTTCCTTTTAACAGAAGGTGGTCCAAATGATGAACAAGCTTATTTATTCATGTGATCTGCTTGAACGTCACTTTTTTTCTAGCAGAAAGTTGAACAAGTGTTAGAGCAAAATGAACACAGCTGATATTACTAGGTAGCTGAAATGGAGGAAATGTTCTAAGACCGCTGGTAGACCGCACTCCCAGCGTAAAAATGTGGTACACGATTAGGAAAATTTAAATTATTTCTGTCTTCACTTTGGTCGTCACTTGTTTCAGGCGAAAATTAGAAGAATTGTTAAGGCACCATGAAGACAGCTCCTATCAGAAAACGCTTAAACAGAGAAAAAGGAACAAGATCACTAGAATTCTGCATTCCACACAGATAGAATCTGGCACATCATGAGGAAAAGCACGGCAATTTCTGCTCTAAGCATGGGCGTCACGTGTTTCTAACGGGAAGTAAAACAATTGTTAGGGCAACACGAAAACATCTGCCATTGATAGATGGCTTAAACGAAGGCAATCGAGTAAGATCGCTGATATTCCAAATTATGCTGGTGGGAATATTTGTAGCATGATAAGGAAAATCTCATCAATTTCTGCCATCATGTTTGACGCCGCATGTTTCCGAAGGGAAATAAAATAATTGTTAGAGCTATATGAAGATATTTTGCCAAGACCTAGCTTAACCGGAGAACAGGGACTAAGGCCGCTGGCATACCGATTTTCACGTTGAAAAAACATAAAATATTTGAGAGAACTATTCATGATTTCCATAAAAGCGGAGCTAAACTCGCTTTTCTAATAAATTTTATTTCTACCTGGACAAGAAGTTTATAAACCTAAACAAACCTTGTAATGGCTTTAAAGTTATCAATTTTACCTTGAAACAAATTGACTTTATTGAGAAGGATAAACTTCGTTGACTAATTCTAAAATGTAGCCAAAATATCTCTTACATGTTATTTTGTTAACTAAATTTGAATCGATAGCTTAGCTATCGGGCGCAAGGTCACGTTTTATAATTTAAAAAAATAGGGCGTAATTGTTTAGTGTGTGATCTAGGAGTGTAAATCCTATATCAAATTTGCTTAACAGCATTTATGATATTGAAGTTAAAGAATTCTAAAATAAGATTATCATTTACTGAAATAAACATTTTTAAAGAAGAATATTTTTTCAAGCAAAATTTATTTTATTTTAATTGGAAGCTAGTGCAAACAATACTATTATTAGTTTAAGTAATGATATCAAATAAGGAGTTTCCTTTCATACAGATTTGAGAGCTATATATTTATTAGAACTTCTTTGCGTAAAATTTGTGGAAATGAAATCGCCCATAGAGTAAATTGATCAGTACATATGTAAATATTCGTAAAGGGCTTTCTATATTTGAAAAGTATTTCTCAATGAGTTATTATTGTGCGGTGGTCAAATCAGTTTTCAAAATACAGCGTGCGTGTGAGAAAATAAGCAGTAGTTACATTTTAACTAATTAATTTTAGTTCAATAACATTGTCGTAATACTGCAAAATAATATTATTTAACGTCATTTCAATGATGTCTAGACAGCTATAAAAAGGCCTTGCTTTTTGTACAAGTCGATGAGTGAAGCTCATATCCAGGAATGAACAACTTTCAATCTGACAAAAGTATATGTGCGGTCAATGTAATGCAATTCAGCCAATCAGGAAGCAAACCGGTTAGACTGAAACCTCATTGGATGAAACTTTGAAATAAGTTCAAATAATTCAACATGAAAGTTGCGCATAAGGAATGACCTATTCGTTTTTCCTTTCTCAAACAGGCTGATTTGTTTACCTCGTACTCGAACTCTGAAAGTTATTTTGGACTTTTAAATAATTTATTCATTTGACTACACTGCATCTTACAGGGAAATATTGTTTTGTTACAAAATTGACATGTGCGGATAAAGTGATTTTGTGTGATTATTCTAATCATTTTTTCAGTGACTTCGTCCACTCGCAATTTCAGAGTACTCTAAGTGAACAAGACATTTATATTTTAAAGTCAGGTAAGTAGCTGTACGGAACGTTTTGTAACACCTAGCGAATTGTATTCCTCTACAACGTTTTAATTTATGAAACATTCTACAGACATTTATTTATTATTGGTTGTGTACGTCTAATATATATCCTATCCTCATTTTTGAACCGAAAAGAAAGTGATTTTTTGAAAGGCTACTTTGTGTGTTTATATATATATATATATATATATATATATATATATATATATATATATATATATATATATATAGTCATTATATGCTAAAAACTGCAAACCATATCAGATGCAGTTCATCCAGTAAACTGGTTTCGTCGTTATTGGTCACTGATCAAGTGTTTGACAGAATTACCGCCTTGTACAGGGGGATATTTACTTTGGAGACTTGCACTTACCCATTGGGCCACTGAAGCAACTCGGTAAACCCAAATCTCAGCTATATGACAAGTAATGTATTGATTTGACTTTTCTGGAGTTTAAGCCTGTTCTGCAACTCTATTACACAGACTCAAGGCCATCTGTGCAAGTGATATAGATTTAAAATTTTATAGCACGAATTTATTTAAATATATGTTGCCAAAATAAACTAAACAGTGCATATGATAGAAAAAGGAATTCACATGGTGGATTGGTTTCATCTGCATATACTTATACATATGTGCAAAATCATATTTACATTTTCGTATAATAGTTTTTCTGTGTTTATGAAGTGTAGCCCGAAGAAACTAATAAATTTAAACGAAATGAATGAAACAATTATCTAAATCGATTATTTCATACTTCAAACTAACCACAATTTCGTTTATTATCTATTCGAACAACTTATCAAACTACTGTCAATTGCAAAAACATAACTTAGAATAAAACTGAACATATGTAGCTCGCGGCTCCAATGGCCTTGTGGATTGAGCTTCTAACTCTAAAGAAAATAATCCGCGGTTAGAGCTTTGGTCGCGTTATTTTTGGCAAGTACTCGTTTACCTCTTAATAAGGACAAAACAGGTCTTATTGACAAAATTGCCTTTCTCAGATTTTAAAATTTTCAGTTTATTCTGAAAGGAAGGCTAGGAACTATCATAAGTTAGTATATATTTGTATATTGTGTATAGTATCCAGCAAGGATAAGGCACGTTCGTTTCTTGCTGTTCGGCGAAATTATACTTTCCTTTCATGCTGTCCTTTGTTTATCTTTCTGGTCATAATTGAACTAATTTGTTACTAGGTGCGCAACGACTAATGAATAATTGCATATATATTAATTCTCCGCCACAAACAGTATCTAAATGTTATATATTTAATTGAATGACGTCGTGATTACCGCGAAATGTGATAACTGATATCTATCAAGGCCATTGTATGTATTTACTGGAGTAACAAAATTCAGAAATAGTTGTGATTCTCCATTTTGGAAAACCATACCATACTTATAAATGCATCATGTTGGTACCATGTACCGACTCGGCAAACATAGTGACAGCACTATGTATCTATTCAGTGCTGTAATGTTGGTATAAGGTACAGACACGATAGCCATAATTTTGGTATTCTTTATATAGAGTGAGTTAGCTTTGAAGTCGCTTTGTCAAAGAATTTATATGAAGTAAGCTTCAATACTGCAGGTTTACACATTGGTAAAAGAGATGGTACCGTTCTATTTTCCTAAATTCCTCACCCAAATGCATATATGGTAAAGGGCGTAATACGGGCTCCTACTGGTGAGTCGCCAGTAAGCACGAAACGAATGTGCACGATATTATACTTTCCGTTCATGCTGTCTCTGGTTTATCCTTCTGGTAATAATTGAACTAATTTTTTACTAGTTTTGCAACACCTAATACAAATTGCGAAGTATAGCTGTTGTACCCTCTTCTACCGATACATATTTTAAGGCAAGCTTTAAACAGCGTCTATACATTATATATATATATATATATATATATATATATATATATATATATATATAAACCGTTTTTATGAACTTTTAAAATTTTACTTGTCAATTAGAACATTAAGAAGCCATACAATACTTT
This sequence comes from Eudiplozoon nipponicum, assembly GCA_029291075.1. NCBI lineage: Eukaryota > Metazoa > Platyhelminthes > Monogenea > Mazocraeidea > Diplozoidae > Eudiplozoon > Eudiplozoon nipponicum. The sequence continues at coordinate 40,120 of JAQBSW010004826.1, read as the reverse complement.
TAAATTATCCATTATTTCGCATTCATGAAAAACGATTGTGGAAACTAATGGTGAATGTAAATATTATATCTTAAATTATTTGATTTTAAATAAAGAATTCATTATTATGTGCTAAATTAAAAAAAAGCATTTTCATTGTTGAACTAGGGCTTCATAGCAAACAATTTATCTGATTTACCGAGATGTGATCTCTTTTTCCATAATGTGCTATTGATCGATAACTTAATTTATGAAAACTAATAATTCAATTAGATAGCCTTTTTCTTTTCTTATCGCGTCCTTTTAGGAAACATCATTAAGTGTCACTGTTTCCGTATTAATTTCTACTAAAGATTAATCTGCCTTCTGATTGACGATAGATAAATTTTCAGTTATATTAGGGAGAAATTAAATTTTGATTTAATTGGAATTTCGGAAAACTTGACACCAAAGCAAATGAGTTATTTTATAAAACGCTAAAATTCTTTACATAAAAATCTGATTGAACAATTTTGAATTTGATGATAAAATATCAAAATGTGCTGAGTTTGACCAGGGACATTGTGAAACGTCCCAGTTTGATGTGAAAACTAGCTGCGTACGCATAGGGACCTTGTTTTTACTACGGGTGATGCCCCCATGTGGTTCAGATTGATTTGTTCTAACTCTAAAGCAAATTTTCCTTGTGATGAAGCTCTTTTTAATTTTTAAATAATAGTTCATTTTAAAAGGACTCATTTAATTAACAGCTTGTCTTAATTGGCAATTTTTAACGAATATGACACTTTTACCAAACCTAGGCACGTTTGATGGGGTAGACGAAGGACTAAGTTAAATATCTTTGGTTGGTAATAAAGGCACTAACTCTGTCAAATAAATGTTATGAAATATCCGAATCCATGCAAGCCAAAATATTCTGTATTTTTAAGAGCAATGAATATGTTTTTTGATTAGTGTCAGGATGTTTTAACCGAATCAGCTTTCATTGATTTTTCATCACATTTTTATATTCGTTTTGTATCTTATGGGTCCATATAATACTAGGTGGCAGTAAGACAGCTCAAATACACCCTATGGTTAGTCGAACCATATAGGAAAACGTAGATTCACTCCTTTGACTTCAGTGCATAAAAGCACGTATTGCATACACGCATAGAGAGCGTCTACAGTAATCATTCGCTATTCGTCAGCAGATTACGTTCTCATAATAATATGAAGAAAGTAAGAACGAAATACAGAAGTCGGAAAAGATCCCACCATTAATTTCTACTTGCTCTAGTAAATTCTCCAGGCTTAAAATTAATTCGATTTTACTGATTATGCTGTGTCACATAAATAGCAATTATTCTTTTTGGTGCTTCTTCGTCTTTACTTAATCGTAAAAACGATTTTGGATCAACTTTTGTTCTTGCCTGTATCTGTTTAATTTTCTCTTATTTTTGTGTTAGTGTTAAATGCTGTGTCTACTAATGCTATAATGGTAAGAAAGTTAGCGTAATATACTCTACCATATTGGAAAAATTGTAACAAATTTTGACATAAAATTAACAATATGACATTCAACATTAGCACATGTTAAATTTTATATTTTCCATTTATCAAATGGAGATGAAAATAATTTTGATAAATAATATTTTGTGGCTCTGAGAATTAAAAGGTCGACGAATTATCCCAATAGTATTTGTGAGTTTCTGAGAAGCCGGCTGAAAAAAGAATAAATTGTGCATTAAGAAATCAATAGAAGTAGATAAGAAGGAACCTTATCATTTTTTCCTTTAAATCGAGATTGAGATATATAGATATAAAATTGATAACAAAATATGAATAGTATATACAAATGTATTCAAAACGTGCAGGTAACTTTGAATAGTAGAATAAACTCACAGAATCGGATAACAATTCGCTGAAATCAGTTGTTCCACTTCAGGACCACATGAATATAAAATTCTGCAAATGCAAAAATGAATACCTTACTAATGAAGAATCTGAAATCAAGCTCAGTTCATATCTAGCCAACAGATAAAGCCATAGAAAAACAGTACAGAAGCAAAGCCAATTAGATATTCGCGCGTCGTATACCCCTAATCAAGTAAACTGCAAAGGCAAAGCGCAATCGGAAATACCACAGAGTTAAGTTTATCGCTAATTGATTATTCGTCAACTAAGATTGAATTTACGCCACTCAGCACGCAAATACTGTTTCTATTCTGAACAATATCATTCAAATAAAAAAAATGATTACTGTTATTCACCAGGTCACCATTTCTATGTATTAAAGCCATTTGGATCCTGTTTTCTGGTTTCAGATACGCAACATATGTCGATTTATAATTTATCCAACGTACGAGCAAGAGATTCTTGTTTTCCAAGTTGTTTTAATGTTCGCACATTAAATGCGCCTACGTTAAAACCTAACCTAGGTTTAATGAGTGATCGTCTACTATAACCATTATCGTTTACCTGATTATCGGGTTGCGATCCGATTTGTTTGCATCCGCTGTCTTTCTGGTTTTTGTTCCAAAATTTTCGATATCCAGAAACGGATATCTTTTTCAATGGAAAGCTCATCACAATAAGTTGACAATCAATATGTCAAGTGGAAATATTAGTTTAAACTGCCCCATTTATACTTGTTGTTAGATCTCTTAAGCATAAAATGCTAGGAAAGTGTATGTCAAATTGGTTTGTGTATATGTCTGCAAGCGTACGCCATGTCTGTGTGTATGTATTCTCGTTTGTTTGTGATTGAGGAGTAATCAACTATTGCACGTGTACACTCATCCCAGTGAAATGACAGCGATTTAGCAACATCTGACTAATCACTAGATAAGCGTATGCCACCTCTGTGTGTTTGTGTTTGTGTGTGTGTGAGTGTTTGCTTAAGACTGAGAAATAATCTGTTACATGTAATTAACGGCACGTGTAACAGAAATTCACATAAAACTAAAATGATAACTGTCATTTCCTAAATGCACACATCAGACCTATTTTTACACGTACTATCCTAAATGAAGTAATTACGAGTGGCATCCCGGAGAGAAGGGGGCGAGATACTGTGAATAAAGTAAATAATTTAGAGTTAGCAAAACGGAAAAGTATTCTATTAAGGTGGATAGTTAAAATAAAGATTAAAAGGGGGTCGTAAAAGAAGTTGAAAATTGTTAGATAAAGAAAGATGCAAATAAATGTTTGTTAAAAGATGCTACACTAACAACAGAACGTAAGATAAAAGATGAAATAATATAACAAGTAATCAAGGATGAAATAATAAGTTAATCAAAATTAATTGGGCGATATTGAATTACACACTCTCCACCTCTATAAGTTAATATCAGTCCAGTGTTCTTATTCTTTTACTTGAGCGAGTTTCTGATTCTGATTCTGATTCGTGCAATCTTCGTTTTCTACCATTATTTAGTGCTGTATTCCAAATAGGACCTAGTGATTTTTCTACGGCTGTTTCATTCATTATGTCATTTCTCGATTTAATTTCGATGGATTCTCTAATCAGTCTAGTCGACCTGTTACGGCTACAGATTGATATACGTCTGCACCCATCCCAATTAATGGTGTGTCCTGTCTCTACTGTATGGCGTGCAAGATCTGATCTATTAACATGGGCATACTTGCATGCGGTTTTATGTTCTCCTCGTCTAACCTTAATTGGGCGCATGGTTTCACCCACATACATCAGGTTACAGTCGTTACATGGAATTTCATATACTCCTGATGTGTCTAACGGTTCTATTTTCTCCTTTTGGTTGGGAAGTTTAATACCCAGGGTAAGGGTCTGTTTTAAAATAGTACGTATATTGTATTTTGCTGCTATCATTTTGATTTTCCTACTTAGTTTAGAGTCAGGTATAATCATTACCCTCCTGTCATCTTTTAATTTGTTTGACTTCACGTACTTCCAGTCATGATTAAATTTACTTATAACGCTCATTATAGTTGCTTCAATTAACTTTAGAGGATACCCATTAGCACTGAATATTTCTCGCAGTCTCCCTAATTCAATCTCTCTATGTTTTTTATCTGTTAATCTTAAGCTTCTTATTATCATCGATTTTAAGATACCGATTTTCATTCTATATGGATGATTTGAATTGAAATTAAGAAGGATACCTGAGTAAGTATCCTTCCTATAAACATCCCGTTCTAGTTTTGTACCATTTCTAATTAACTTGACATCCAGAAATGGTAATTCGCCACTTGATTCATTTTCAATTGTAAATTTAAGCTCGCTCACCTGATTTGCTATGTTTAAGAAATTTATCAGTTGATCCTCCCCGTGATTCCAAATAACTAATATATCATCCAAATATCGTACATACAATTTAGGATTTAAGGGCGTTATATCTAAGAGAGTCTTTTCCATGTAATGCATGAAGATATTGGCTATTGGAACCGATAGTGGTTGCCCCATTGGAACACCTCTAATCTGCTTATAAAATGCATTCCTAAATTTAAAATAAGTGGAGGATATACATACGTACATCATCTCCATGACGTGTCTTATCGTCATTTTGCTTCCTTCCAATATTACTGGATGATCAACCAGGAAACGCTGAAAATAGTCTAGTGCTTTAGGTACTGGTATATTGGTGTACATTGACACCACATCTAAACTCGCCAATCTATCGTTTTCATTTAGCTCACATTTATCCACAATCTCAACCAAATGGTATGAATTCATCAAAGTATTGTCTAAGAAGTACGAATATTTCTTTATTCTATGACATAGAAACTTAGACATTTTATATGTTGGAGAGTGTTGGACATTAACAATAACTCTCAAAGGGTTGCCTGGTTTATGTATCTTTACTAAACCGTACACTCTAGGAGCGACTGTATCTCTTTGTATGAGAGTGTTTGGAACAAAAACCAGAAAGACAGCGGATGCAAACAAATCGGATCGCAACCCGATAATCAGGTAAATATTATATTCCGTGTCGCGCAACATGTTTCTTTTAAACCATTATCGTTATTTGGCAACCTGATATTGAGTTCAGTGTTGTGATCAAAACTAACCATATTCATAGTATCTAAAAGAGTGTTATTGTTAGATTGAGAAAAAGAAGGAGAAGGAAATGTGGCAGAATCGGAGATAAAGTTGCATGCAGTAGCCCGATTTTGCTTATCCATTCTGCGCAGCTCAGCAGATAAGGCTACCTTTTTTATATTGCGCGACGGCCGATGCAGTATGTAATCATTGTAAGTTGTATATTTAATGGTTATATATATGGACTGTAAAAGAACACTGCTGATGTTGCCTTGCCCGAATGCTAACTTGGCCATAATGGTGTTGTGGCGAGGTTTAGTTTGCCTCGTTTCTGTGAGTTATCCTGATAAATTTACTCATAGTAGCTAGGTGTTCCTTCTCTCTGCCTTCCTCTCTCTCGTAAATCTCACTAATATTATTTCTGCTTTCATTTATATACTTTTTTACTCCTTATGGTTATATGGCAGTGAAACATTAGTCACTTTTGACTTTTGTATAGCTGGAAATGATGATGATGATGAAAGCCATTTGATTTTTCTCTGTTATTGATTGAGTGCGGTAGAAATCAAAATTATTAGGCGTCAAGTGAAATATATTTCTTTTCAATTTGAGTGCTGGTAAAATTTGCTTCCCTCAAATTATACAGCACATCCAGCAACGTTCAGTATTACAGTTAAATACTGTTTATTGCGAAGAGCTAATATATATGCAAGTATGTATTAGGTGTTGCGAACCGAGTAACAAATTAGTTCAGTTGTGACCAGGAGGATAAACCAAAGGTAGCATGAACGGAAAGTGTAATCTCATGCACGTTCGTTTCGTGCTTACTGGCGATTCATCAGTAGGAGCCAGTATTACACCCTTTAATCACTATGTATTTGGTCAAAGAATATGGAATAATAGGACTGTACAATCTCCTAGACGAATGTGTAAACCTGAAATAGTGAAGCTAACATCATATGAAGTCAACGACAATGCAACTTAAACGCTAACTCACACTATATATTCAAATTCAAAGTGCCCTCGTTCGGCCTCTATGCAGAATTAATTGCAGTATCACGTTCAGTGTGCTAGTTATTCGTTAATTAATCTAAATTGGACCTCAGGTGAATAACATTAACTTTCTCGGCTAACGTATTATTTCGGTTTATTAACTCATTGAACCAAATACCTTTTAGTTAATAGTGGACCAAATATTTGGGTCGGCCAATTCAGACTGTATTTGCCAATTTTAAATCCACCACATATTTGTCATTTCGATATCGCGTGGCCCGTGTCGGCCGTGTTATTCAGGGTCTACTGTTTCCGATAAGATTAAATACTATTAATATCTTGTGCAAAATTTGTATGTAAATATGCTCGGATATTTGTGCATACACGTTAATATATACATATATGATAGTAAATTCATTATCATGATAAGTATTATACCCAAAACCACATGCTGTCACATTTATCAATGATGAATGCATGTTAGCTCATTTATACTGCGATTGACTTAGGAATAAAATTTCGGACTTCTTATAAATGCCAATAACATCGTTTATCAGTCGAGAATTTATTGAAAACTACCAAATATTCGACTGCACGGCTCGGTTCCTCGTAATGGTGTCATCCACATGACCTAACTGTGAACAGACTGACTAATCAAACCAAAACGAGAGTTTATGTGAAATATCGAACAGGTAGAATTGCTATTCGTATTCCTAGTTGGCTCACGTATATAAAATGTACTGTAGTGACAAAGCAAAATTCACGTTCAGACACAAAAATCTGAACTAATCGTTACATTAAATTTGGAAATATAGTAAAACATTTTCTCGTTCACATGCGATGATATGTATATTCTTACTCGTGATATCACTTTTCATATGGACGCCTAGTCTGCGTTTCTACCGGTTGAATTCTAACTAAGTTCACTAACACGTGTGTAATGTAACTTGGTTTATTAGAGGAAACCATTTCAATGTACCAAATAAAGTGGACGTAAACTACTTTTGTGTCTATGTAGAAATTTTAATATTGAAATGTCCCTTGTGCCAAATGAATTTTATACCACAAGGCCTGCAACACAAAGCCGTTTTTTCATGAATTTCTACAAGAAGCACAATTTAATGCCCAGTATGGGAGTACCCGTCGTGCTGTGCGGACAATTGAAGGTGTTTCGTAGCAGATGTTATTTTGTCGGTCTATATATATATATATATATATATATATCACTAATTCACCTCACATCACTACTCCACTTCACAGTAAAGTTTTCTGGCTTTGAAATAATTTTTTACTAGATGCACAACACCTAATACACAATTGCATATATATTAGTTCTCCGCAACAAACAGTATCTAACTGTTATATATTTAATTAAATGATCACATGATTACCATGAAAAGTGACAACTGATATCGTTCAAGTCCAGAGTGTATAGATTTATTGAAGTAACAATTGTTCAGAAGTAATTGTAACTCATAGTTTTGGTGAAATTTAACATATATTGGTATCCATTGTATGGGTAAACATGAACTGACAACTCAATTTTCTGTACCATTGACTAGGCAACCATAATGTTGGTATCAGTACTGACACAACAACCTGTTGGTAATTAACGGCTTTAATATCTTGTACATATATATATATTCTATACAGTATGTTGGCTTTGAAGACGCATTGTCGATGACTATCTATGAAATTAGCTCCACTACTGCTGGTTTACTCATTCCTCACCCAAATATATAGCGCGTTTAGAGCACAATAGCGGCTTCTACTGAAAAGTCGCCAGTTAGCACGAAACGGATGCGCACATGAGATTATACATCCCGTTCATGCAGTCTAGCTTACCCTTCGGTCATATTTGAGCTAATTTATTACTAGATGCGCAAAACCTAATACACATTTGCACATATATAAGTTCTACACAACAAGCAGTATCATAAGGAAAGAGTGTCTTTTTTTTTAGAAATCTGCGACAATACCACACTAGAGCGCCTTCAGAATTCGTATTAAACTAGGTCTCCAAACAAGACAGTTTCTGAGATAGCACCGCTTTAATTTATAAACATTAAACGCGAACAAGCAGGTGCAATGAATGAAAAATTATTTGTTATTCTAACGTTAAACACTTTTTTGGATAAAAACAAACTTTCGGGCTTGAACAGTGTATTTGCGTTGTATGTGACCTACATGTGTTGTTCTTTTCAGAAAACAGTGATAAATGTTTGCGAGTTCATTCTGGTATAACATGACTGCATTACTTAGCATGTCACGGTAACAATCGAAACATATTTATCTTTAGTTGTACTTGTTAGCTTTCAATCGCGTATTGACATTCATTTTTGCCTTTTAGTCTTGTCTTGTTAAAAGCACAATTATGCACCCAGTCGGTTTCATAGACTATTTAACGTTAGCAATTTTCGGAGTCAGAACGACTGTTTGCGAGTTGTTGGGCATTAGAAGGAAGTCACAGCCTTTTAATTGTGTCTATTGTAGATGACCTCAAACCTTCCAAAGATGACTATTCCTATACGAGATAAACCAAAAATAACTTAAGGAAGTGATTACTTTGGAAAATTATTCTTTATAACATCTAGAGCTGCACCAATGTCAGTTTAGCCAGCTCCAACACTAACTCTATCTGCACCATCAAAGTAATCATAAAAACAACAACAAAACATACCCATCATTGTATAATATTAAGCTAACAACTTTAGATGAGCACCAATCCAATATTTAACAATTGGTTTCACTGTACTCTAAGACTGCTTGGAAGCATAGAATGAATTAGTTTAACTTCGAAGCATGTTACGAGATTCAAATATAAATAAGAACAGTTAAATACTGTTTGTTGTTGAGAACTAATATATATGCAAGTATGTACTAGGTGTTGCGAACCTAGTGGGGATTATTCAGAAGGAGAATAGTAGCATGAACGGAAGTATATCTCATGCACATTCGTTTCGTGCTTACTGGCGACTCATCAGTAGGAGCCGGTATTACGCCCTTTACCCACTATATATTTGGGTGAAGAATGTGTACCGTCCTATTATCTCACATTTCTCACCCAAATATATAGTGGTTATAGGGCGTAATACCGGCTCCTACTGATGAGTCGTCGGTAAGCACGAAACGAACGCGCATGGGATTATACTTTCCGATCATGCTGCCTTTGGTTTATCCTTCTGGTCACAACTGAACTAATTTGTTACTAGTTTCGCAACACCTAATACATACTTGCAGAAATAAGGACAATCTGCGCAGAAGTATATGCACAAATAAAAATGAGCAAGATGAAAAAAATTACCTTTGCAGTAAATTGTGTTTAAGCAATTGAGCATTAATTGATTTCGTATGGTTGCGAATTTGAGATTAACATCAATCCCATTATATATTTGTCAGTGTGAACTAAAAATCACATAGATTAGCGAAGGTAATCCATCCATTATATTTATTCTTATTGGGAACTCGTCGACTACCGTCCGGAATTTTGCCGAAGACAGGGCTCGAACCAAGGAACATTTGTTTCAAAATCTGGGACCATCGTAGATGGGAATCAATTTGACGTTTGCGGAACTGGTAGTAGAATTTTACTACCAACGGAAAAACCGTGGATTCTGTAAATCTTTCTTTCTTTCTGTTTTTATATTATTTAAGTCAAGTTTACGAGGTTTTAAATCCACCTGTCCTATGATATTCAACCAGTCGCATCAAAGCAAAACTATTGCCAGTTACACATACTGACGTGTTTCCATCTTTCATGATGATAATCAGAACACGATGGAAAATTGACATTCGGTGATCAAACGGCAATGCATATATTAAAAGGAAAATTAAATATGCGCCACTTCCATCTAGTAGTTTCGCATAAATAGTATTTGACTGAAAATGTCGATTGCAAAATTTCTAAGGAGTCACAAACATTAACATTTTGCAGATTTAGCAACGTAGATATAAGTTATACATTTAAACAACAGTTGATTGCGCGAGTGATGATGAAAATTCTTTAAAACAAATTTTTGATCTAGACACAAACATCGATCTAATTTTTAAAAGATGAATCTCGTTGCGCAGTGCTGTCCTTTTTGTTGTGGATTTGACCGCATTTTTCTTGTGCGGGACAATTGATAGCACTCTTAGGTCGGTAAAATCTTGAATTTTCATCATTTTCAGGTGATGTAATTTTCCACAAGTTGTGTTTTATTCCTGTGCGTATTGTGTCAACCCTGAAGATGAGACTGGAAATTCGGTCTCGAATATTAGGTAATAAAAAATGGAAAATCTTGTTCCTACGTCATTTTCAGACAATCAGCTAATGGAAGGCTTAAAAAAGAAGGGACAAGTGAGAACCCATCAATTGAGGCCAAAAATTACATCACCTGAAAATGATGAAAATTCAAAATTTTATCGATCTAATTGTTATTTCGCGGTTTGTGCACCGAGTGCGACCGCTGTGCTTTACTCATTGCTTTACCCTGCCACGACGTTATGAAATGTGTTTTCTAAAGTGACTGCTGTTAATTTTTCCAGTTGTCGAAGAAAATATGTATTATATGAAAATTTTTTTAAAGCAGAAATCTATCAGTTGGGTTAGTACGAGCTGTACTCGTGGAAAGTATTTATGTATTAGTTAATTATTATATTTTAAGAATTATGTATTTCTTAGTCTTTCTCTTTCGATTGATAGTCTTCTACTCAATCAAGATATCAATTGCTTTAAAAATTGCACACTGCTGTATCATTACGCTCTATGCAGTACTCCTGCCTGTTACTTATTCATATATCAAGTACAGAATACAGCAAGGCACAATAAGTTTCGTGATTCCAAAAGTATAGATTTCTAAACTTTATTTGAAATTTTTTCCATATTTATTGTTCTCGCGAAAAAATATTTAAATAATTCGTTTTAGTTGTTTTGATTCACTCGATTGATTACCTAAGTATTATTCGTAGTATAGACGAAGTATCATATATATATATATATATATATATATATATATATATATATATATATATATATATATATATATAAAGTATATCTTTTATCCAAGCTTATTTATGCGTATAAAAGCAATAGATCGCTCATTCAAAGCGGAAAGTGTCTTTTTTCAAAATTTTCCTTTTTCAAGATAGTCTACCAACAAGAGCTGAGAAGCGCCAAATTCTCGGTAGCGAAACAGCAGTTCTTAATAACTGTTGAAAATGTTTTTTGATGATGATGATAATGATGGTGATGTTGATTTTAGTGATAATAATGATTATATATATTTTTTTTGTATAATTTGTGCATCGAATTAATTCTTGAATAGTAACCTTCATCAAGATTACTTTTTCGGACTAATTGACAAACTGTTTACTAGTAACAAATTGGTTTAAATATGATTAGAAGGATAAACCAAAGAAAACGTGAACGGAAAGTATAATCTTGTGCACATTCATTTCGTGCTTATTGGTGACTTATCAGTAGGCGCCGGTATTACGCCCTTTATTCGCTATATAATTGGGTGAGGCATGCGGGAAAATTGGATGGTACAATCTCTTATACGAATATGAAAAACTGCAGTAGTGAAGCTAACTTTATATAAAGTCTTCGACAATACTATTTCAATGCCAACTTACTATATATAATACCCACTTTACGTTACCACAAGGTACATGGTACCACCACTTTGATTACCGCGTCGACATATGGTATCAACACAATGGATTTCAATGTATGCTGAAGTACATCACAATTGAAAATTAAAACTATTGCTGAAAACCTGTTGCATACCTGGTAAAAAAATAGTTTAAATAGTACCAGAAGGCCAAACCATAGTCAGCATCAACGCAAAGTATGATCTTACGGACACATACATTTCGTGCTTAATAGCGCAACTATCGGCACCCACTGATGAGTCGCCAGTAAGTGCGAAACTTATGTAAAAGTAAGATTATACACTTTGGTATATCTTTCTGGTCAGGTTTGAAGTAATTTGCTACTAGGTGCGCAACGCCTAATACACAATTGTATTTTTATTAGTTCGCCACAAATAGTATCTAACTGTTCACTAGTAGCCTTGAATGCTTTTGGCAGGAATCTAAAACGAGGAACTTGTCATTGAATAATATATTTAATCTTTTACGTCAGAAAAACATGAAGTTACGTACAATTTTAATCTTTTTACCAACGAAAGACAACCGCTAGTATCACTTCTAATTCAATAATTGAACAAGCCAGCTTCTATTGTGTTCTTGCGATGCTTAGCTCGTAATAAAACTCCGCTATAATAATTTTATTTGGAACCTTTTATTCAATTGGCATGGTCTCAGTCTTATAATCACAGATCGTGTCTGGCCCAGATGAAAGTCAAAAGTGAACATACTCAAATAAAAATATTTAATCATGGTAATAATAAAAATAGTAGAACTAGGAACGATAGAATACCGTAGCTTGAGGCGAAAATGTATGTCACTGAGCCAACTGCCACAGGATTTAAAGACTGCTCGCATCAATCATGGCTACTACAATAGTGTTCCGAAATAAGGAAGATACCGTTTTCAATAAAATGGTTTTTAACCTAATTTTCACCTTTACTCACGTTATACTTAATTATATAATTCAAAACATATTAAGGCTTCTTCTATATATATATATATATATATATATATGTATATATAATAATCAGTGATGTCAGTGAATGGCTTCTAAGACTTTAAAACATATATATATATATATATATATATATATATATATATATATATATATATATATATATATATATATATAGTTAAATTATATAAAATAAAAAAAACTTTCTTGACTTGTGATCGATATATTAATATTTGTCTTTCCTATTTTCTGTCTACCAGCCACTAAATGAAGTCTTTTTGCAATAATTATCTCTAGCTTTCATTTTTTGTGTTTATATCTTTCTATGTACCTGAGGAGCTGGTTGCTCTTTCGTACATATTTTAACAATCTTTGATTCTCCCTCTCTCTAATCTATTGCAATAATTGTTTGTTTACACATAACATTCTCCGTGTAGGATAGCTGTTGGGAAATGGGCATCATTATAAGCCTACTACGTTATCTGAAAAATGAGTTAAAGACACTCCTTAGATCTCTGTAAGTTAACCTACTTATTTTGACTTATTTTGTTGATGCAATGGCGTTTGCGTTTCCCTGCTACCTTTGGAAACGACTCACAAAGGTATAAGCAATCCAACTAACGTCTGGTTTTGATTTGTCTGAAATTATTGACTCATAAAAGGTCATGTTAATTTCATGCATCGTATTGTAAATAATTTTTGTATTGTGTACACATTTAAATTTTGTAGGCAAATCAAATCTGAAAGGATGTGGCAAGATAGGTTAAGCCCAATACTAATCAGCAGAGAAATTTAAAATGACTGCCTAAAGGCATCTTTTTCATAGTACTTCGAAGCAATATAAGATTAGCCACAAAAAATATGTGATGTTCTGCTCAACATATACATTAGCAGTAATTGCAAGATTTTGTAAAAAATACGTAAATGATCTCGCTTCACATTTTAAATTCAGATTTCCCAGTTTTCTGTCTCTTCGACAGTCAGAAATCTGAAGAAAATATTGAATTTTTTTATACAGACTAGTTTAAAGTTCTTACCGATAGACTGTGACTACTCTGGGGAAAGTTACCAAACATTCATACGAGTATACACCGTCCACTAATATATACGATGTCTTAGAAGATTTCAAATGTAGCCGTGTGTAGAATTTTATTTAGGCTGTGATCAATTTGCATTTTGTCATGTTCCACTCATGTAATAAGAATTTCCTTGATTGCTTTTTCATCCATTCTGAATTTAATGACTATCTAACTGTCTCTTCAACAGGCCAATGTGCTAAGCTGTACGAAGCAGTTTACTGGGATTATTTCAATAGATGAAGTGGACAAAATCAGGCTTTGTTTTAACTAGGTCATTTGTAGTTCAGCTTATTCTGTCGTTACAAAATGAAATTTGAAAGAATGCATATTGAAATTCACCTTAAACAAGGCGGTATTGCTTCAGGAGAACATTAGGTTTTATTAATCCTGGCTGACAAGGTTTTCTGTATTTTACAGTTCAATCCATTATTGCAGTTTTGCTGTTTTCTCCGGTCGCTAAGTTTGCAATAGGCAAAGCCAACATTGGTGTTTGAAACTTAATCTGATAATTGCCTTTATTGATTCATATAGATTGATTGGAAGACAATTTTTTGTGTAAGTTCATTAGGCAGAAAATACCTTTCAGAGGAGTTGGTATATTGTACTAGTGCGAAATTCGATATTCGCTTCGCAACTTTTGTAATAAGTTCTTATTCGTTTAATATACTCAAACTTTCATGTGATCAATAATTTGATTGCAGAATAATTAATTGTATACGCCATCCATTTTAAACAGAATTTGTTCGTAGGGATCAGGCTTCGACAAATCCTAATTTTGAGGGGAATCAATTCTCTCTACCTTAGGTTCGCCCATTGAGAGAAATTCACATTAACAAGACAAGACTGTCAGTAATGTACCAACCAGCGACGGGCCACTTAGCATCTATTTTCCCATGGTTTCCGAGTCGGAATATGGTACCAACATTATGGATATCAATTTATGCTATAGTTCACCGAAATTGAGAATTACAACAATTTCTGAACACCTGCTACTCCAGTAAATCCATACACTCTGGCCTTGATCGATATCAGTTATATCAATGCTAGTCACATTTTGCAAGTATGACATCATTCAATTCAATATATTTGTTAAGAGTTAGCTTTTGTTATGTGAGACCTATTTGTGTATAGAGTTATGTTGTGAATCTAGAAATACTAGTTCAGTTAGACGAGAAGGGATAATTTAGGCAGTATAACGGAAAATTACGCATATTTTGCTGTGACTTATCAGTGGGAGCGGTATTATTTAACACTATATAGTTTGGTCGAAGAATGGATAATAGGATTTGTGTACATTTCTAGTATAATCGTATAGTGAAGTTAACACCATATAAGCTACGGAAATGCGCCTCCAACGCCAACTCACACTATATAATGTATATACCGAATCAGTAAAGGATACTAAAACTATGGCTATTCTGGTCGCAACTGAACTGAGTTGGCGTTGGAGTCGCATTGTCGTAGACTATATGATGTTAGCTTCACTATTGCAGGTTAACACATTGGTCTAGGAGTTTGTGCCGTCCTATTATCCTACATTCTTCACCAAAATATATAGTGGTTAAAGGGCGTAATACCGGCTCCTACTGATGAGTCGCCAGTAAGCCCGAAACGAGTGCTCATGAGTTTATACTTTCCGTTCATGCTGCCTTTGGTTTATCCTTCTGGTCACAACTGAACTAATTTGTTACTAGGTTCGCAACACCTAATAAATACTTGCATATATATTATTTCTCCGCAATAAACTGTATTTGACAGTAATACTTGTTTAAACTATGTTTTCGGATCTTAAATAATCACTAGTGCAATATTTTATCTAGCCAGTTAAAAATTGATATAATTATATGAATTCAAAAGCCGCATACTCAATTACTGCTTTACTCAATAACTTAAATGAATAAACTACATGCTGATAAAAGGTTAGGTTAGTGCAAGCATATAACTTGTATAGGCGATGTTCTAATAATGCCAAGCATATGTTTAACTTCCGTTAGAATGTTCTCTTTTTTGTTCTGATTATTTTTGAGTAAATTCGAAATTCGTTTGTACACGTAACTAAAATAAGTCTTAATACGTTGTGTGATAGGTTAGAAAATATATTCGAAGTATATTTCTGCAAACTTGAGTTAGATCTCTATGACTATCAATTCGCAGTATGGTGATACATCAGCTTTAAGCGGTGTGTCACCTGTTTTGGTTTCATTGACAGTCACTATTGCCATTATTGAAATGCCAAATGTAACCGAAACCAGGTTTTACTTGGTAGAGCAGCTTCTAAGCTTGACGTCTTTTAGTTCTGAATCGTGTTAACGATGACTGCATAAATTCTGCTGAATCGGTCAGTCACTTGTCTCGTATAAAACTTCAGCAGCTCAATAGCTATATAACTAATAAATCGCTAACTGCCCGACTGGTGATAAAAACTCTTTAAACCGCGTTTGTGGATTTGTAATAAGCACCAATCCTACTTTTTAATCAGTCACGCATCATAGAGAAACTATCGTCAATCACACGAACTGACACGTTTCTATCTTATGTTGTTATTATCGGAGCAAGAAGGTAGACTGACTAATTCCCACAAAACGATTGGTGCTTATCTCAATTTCACAACATTGGTTTTAAAAGTTTGAATTATGTGTTCACAAACTTGTATAATTGGCAACATTTTTCTGTTTCCTTCTTTATCTATGATTTGATTTTTATTGATTAAACTAACTGAGCTGGCTTTGTTTCGTCATTTTACTTCTTTCTTATGCTCGTTTTCTGTTCTCGCGATAGAGTTATAGGTGAAAATTTAGTGATTTGGTTATTTTACTGCTGAGCTGTACAGGCGTGAGCAAGCGATATCAAAGTAGGGTGCATTTGATAAAACAGAAGTTGCTCCAGTTGAGTTATCTCCAACAATGACATTTTTATTGGTGACATTTTGATTGATTTCACTGAAACAGATTTTTACCACTTGTAATGAATCATCATCTGTGTTTTTACTCTAGATTATCATCCCTAACTTATGATTTTTGGCTGTGATCTTGTTGACTCTGATACCAAACTTGCAATCGAGGATATCAGTAAGAATCGGTTTCGATTTAATAGATCAATATATTTACTTTTTTGCTGATCTATCGTCAGGCATGTCATTGAATTAATAACAGATATATCGTAAGAAACACTGAGTTTATTTGGGTATTTCGTGTTTTATTTAGTTTCTTCCATTTATTTTATATACAGTTTTTTGTGCCTGTTTACTTCGATTCTGCTGATTGTTCTATCTCTTCTGCTGTTATATGTTAATGAATCTTTTGATATATTCTTGCCAAAACCTCATCTTTCACTATTTCATTAAGCTTGAATATCAATACAGGTTGCTTGTGATGTTTTATAACCCGTTCATTGTAAATAACAAAAAACAATAATATACCTTTTCGAATAATATAATCAAGGCGGCTAAATAATTTGCGTCAAATTTTAATCAGTTTTATTTTTGTTTTATCGATCAGTACTGAATGAGTTTTAAGCATTTTCATGGTCAGACAAATTTGATTCAAATTTACCAAGACAGCATTCGGATATTTATATTTATGATAAAATTTACCGATTTAAATGATATTAACATTCCTTGCGCGGGTAGTGATAATAATTATTTAAATCAAGTTTGCGATTTTGATATAAACACCTAACCCATTTTAAACATATATTTTAAGTATAAACTAAGTTTTGTATAATTTAAAAAATAAATTCATCCAGTAGATACTGTTTGGGGTGGAGATCTAATATATATGCAATTGTATATTTGGTGTTGCACGTCTAGTAACAAATTAGTTCATATAAGACCTAAAGGATAAACCAAAGACAGAATAAACGGTAATTATAATCTCGTGCACATTTGTTTCGTGCTTACTTGCGACTCATCAATAGGAGCCGGTATTACACCCTTTAATCACCAAAATATATAGTGGATAAAGGGCGTAATACTGGCTCATACTAATGAGTCGCCAGCAAGCACAAAAAGAATGTGCACGAGACTCTACATTCCGTTCTTGCTGTCTTTGGTTTATCCATCTGGTCATATTTGAACAAATTCGTTACTAGAGGCGCAACACCTAATAAAAACTTCATCCAGTTTTGTCTTTCTTAGGAACTCTTCACGTACTGTCCAGAATTTGACGTGGACAGGACTCGAACTTGAGCACGTCTACTTCAGAATCTGTTACTCTAACCACTGGAGGTGATGCACAAAATTGATTGGATGTTGCCTTATTTCACACTAATTCCACGTTGATATTTTCTATTTCGTCTTTCCCGTCAATATATATATATATATATATATATATATATATATATATATATATATATATATACCTATATAAAGATTTTTTCATTTTTACATACTTGAGATAATTATGAGAAAGAAACGGTTCTTTGTATTTGATAATTTTTTTCGGTTTTTATACATGGAAACGGTACTATGATTATATGTATATATCGACGCAACTAGGAGTACCATTTACAAGTAATCATCATTAGGATAAACGGAGTTCTCCAGGTTAAAACATTAATGTACTTTAATGTGGAGGGAATTTCTTTGCGTTGAAAGAAAACTATTAATCTGAAAACAGATGACTTCACCATACAACACTTACCTGCGTTTTTTTCTTTCTAGTATTATCTATTGTGCTCAAATGCAGGGAGATTGCTGTATTTGTTTCCTTTTATATTCTGTTCTAGATAGCGTGTGGTTACTTCTGTTAAATACATCTTTAAAATGATTTTTTTTCTAGCTCTGTAAATAAAGTGCAATTTCGCACTCCTAGTTTTCTAAGTTGATTCTAATTTCGCTTCAATACAAAATTGTCTACGAGACTGCACTGTCCTTTTGCCTAACGTGACTTGACTAAATATACTATATTGTTATGAGATTTTATAGCGCGTTTTCATGATTAGCCAGCTACCACGAAACACAGCTTATTCTGAACGCCGTTTTTTCACTTTTTAGCAGTTATAATGATATGAAATAGATCTTGAATTTCAAAAATCAACATCAGAACCTTTCAGTCATTGTTATCAACATGCTCATATTTTTTTTTCTGCGACGTATATCTGTACCGCAATGGTCAGATTGTCCTAGCATGTCACATTTCAAAAGACATTTTAGTGACTGATGTTGATTTACTTGCCATTTCATTATATAAAATTACCAATAATATGTAGTAATTGTCCTTTGGTCAATTTTTGTACATTAAATTCCATATTTGTGGCTTAACACACGCTGGATACGCGGTTGGTGATAAAATTTATTTTAATCAAGTATGCGCACTTGAAATTTACATAAATCACATTTAACTTAACCAGTTGCGTAACAATATTCGAAGGAATACTTGGGTAGAGAGCCGCATGCATGTCGTTTCATAACGTGGTAGTTTGATAATCATTAGTCAGTTTGCCGCCATACTCTTAAGTTGAAACGACGCAAAGCGTGTGACTGACGTTAGCTTTGATATATCAAACAATCAATGATTGCGCGGGTGGAGGTAAGAATCATTCAAATCAAATTTGCATGCTTGAGATAAACATCAATCAAATTTTTTTCAAACATAACAAAAACATAGCAAAACTACCGTCAGTGACACGTACTGACGCTTTCGACCTACCGAGATCATCATCAGAATACGACGGGAAAATGACTATCGATGTTTTAACCGTAACGCATATATATATATATATATATATATATATATATATATATATATATGGAAAGAAAAAATAGATATGTGGCTCTGAACTCTAGTAGACTTGCGTACATTATTCTTGACAGGAAATATCGAATGCATAATTTATATGCTGTCAAACAAATTTCCATTTTGCAGATTTTGCCATATATGTATAGGTAATACAATTTAACAATCATTGATTACGCGAATGGTGGTAACAATTCTTTAAATCAAGTTTGCGAGCTTGAAGTAAACACCAATCCTATTGTATTTAACCTGTCGTCGAACAACATAGCAAAACTACCGTCAGTCACGTACTGACGCGTTTCGACCTTCCATGATCATCATCAGAGTACAATGACAAACTGAATAGCGAGGATCAAACTGCAATACATATATACTGAAAGCAAATTTATTTACGCGGCTACTCACATTTAGTAGTCTAGCATACTTTGTACTTGCATGGAATAAAAGATTTTCCATTGACAATGCAGACGTATTAGGATACAGTTTACATTTAAACACACCAAGCGAAACGCTGAAATTCCAATGTTACATATCATACAAAATGAGTCGAAAACATAATGTTGAACATGAAAACTTTCTTTCCAAATAAAATTTCTCCAAACCGTGTGCTACCCAATCCAAGATTCAGTCCAGTTAAAATTTGTAATTGATGATGATTCAAATGTTCATTCAGCATTAGATGCAATAAAAAATAATTCCCACATTTTAAGTATCCCTAATATTGAAAATTTCTCTGAAATTGCTCTGAAGTCATACAGACCCTTTCCACGTTATAAATATCAAACCATAGGGCTGCATAATCTAGTATTCAATACACATCAAAGACATTAAAAAGGCTGAAATTTACAACCTCCACTGTAAATTTAAATAAATTACCTAAAAACAATTTATAGAGGAAGTTTTCCTATCTAAGTTATACTGTTATAAATGGTAGAAATTTAAAAAAAAAGTGAACAAATGTATTTCTCCGGAAAGACAAGACAGTGGCGGATAATTATCAAGTCTTGGTAGGTCTGATAGAGAAGAGATAAAAAGAAGCACGAATAGACTCAAGTAAAAGTTGAAATGAACGTGAATTCGAGATATGGCTAAAAAAGGTTTTACTGTGTAAGGAAGAAATTTGACAATACTTACCAAAGGAAAAATACATATTTCAATTAGATGAATTTTCATTCAAATAGTAGATATGCAAATGCACACTGAAGCCTCGACCTGGAGTATATATGCAATGGACAAGGGTGGTTTTAAAGTTCATTTTTAGAGTCTGTGTGAAGTTTTAACTATAATAGAGTTCACAATATATTTACAAGCACAAATATTTAATTAAATTGTTTGATTGCCGAAGATCGTATTTTAGTTACTATGCTAACCTACCGTAATTTTTTGTTCTGAAAAGTTTTACGACCACTGTCTTTGTGCATTATCAGTTCCTAATATTGCCTATACCTCCTTCTGTGAACAGTAGCCTATGTAACTGGTGCTTGCATATTTACATTGTCTACTTTCCACGCTTTTAATATGCACAGTATTTAATCCGTTATTGACTACACGCGGATGATAAAAAAACTTTAAATCAACTTTACCAACATGAGATCAACGCCAGTCATATTTTATTTAACCAGGTGTGCAAAATGACGAGACTGTCTTCTTTCACACGCACTGGCGCGTTTTGCAAGTTATTTAAAAAAACTATTACCAGTTTTCATTTATCCGTTTAATGTGACATTTATTCATGAAGTACGCATTTTCCTTTGTTCATTTACTGCACTGCGTATAATTAGCTGCTAATCTTTTTTACTATTCTAAGTTAAATTGTAAAAACGACATTTTTCTTAAGGATACAACATGCTTTTTCAACTTCAACGGGATAATGAATGTCGGTTTGGTGATATGAAGTAGTGGGTCAAAGTGTAAAACAAAAATCTGTACATTAAGTTTGGGGTTGAAAGAAAAACATATTCTATCTAACAAAGGAGAATATTAGCACATTATCTGCAACGTAAGTGCATATTTGTACAGCTGAACGCATGCGGGAGAGTTGAATTTTACAATATTTCCATTTTAAATATCGTAATTAGGGCAAAGACAGGTTGATACGCGTTTTTCTGTGAAAAATTGAGATGGCAAACTGTGTGTTCTGGAAAAATTGACGGATGCGAATCAATATTCATTGCTTCATCTTGACTCATGATAGTCTATTTTAGACTTCACCGACGGTTATAGGGAAAATTTCTTCTAAAGGTGAACAGGCCACCGATCAAACTTAGTTCAGCAGAGATATGGTTCTAGTACCGACTCTTCAATATCTATCATAGCTACAAATGTATTTCTGGATTAATTAGGAGCGAACTTTCAACTTTCTTTGAAATAAACAAATATTACTTTAGATAATAAACGTGGGAAATATGTTTTCCACGTTAAAATCAACCGACTGAAAATAGTAAAAAAATTTGATTCCCGGTCGAATAAGAGAAGGATAAACAGCAACCTCTTCTTATTTACCAGTAAAATTCAAATATAAAGAACCTCACAATATAGGCATATGTTTTCCGTCATCACCGCGCTGATGGCTTCCGACGGAAGTAAGGGTCTCGGCCTAAATGATATTATCTATTAGTATGATCCTCAGAGTTAGAGTGTCCGAACGATTTTTGCTGGATTCCAACCTATTATATGCAAATCTACCTAACTTTATTCGTCAGTCAAATCAATTGTCAAATGCAACAAAAGAAATGCGAGTCTTGGTTAACTAATTAATTAACTACATCTCAAGTTTAATTACAAAAAAACGATATGCTACTAATCGTGTAATGAATAATTATCTTTAACCAATGTGCTCACATTTTGAAGAAGCAATCTTCTCTGCAAACTCTACGGAGGTCTGCAATTATTATTTCGGCCAGCCACTAAGTTGACGCGTTCAATTGCTTGTAGGATAGATAGCTGCAAGAAAAAATTCACACGATGCACGTAAAATTATTTTACAATTACTTTTCAGGTAGTTGAATGGGCAATAGTATAATCAATCTATTGCGTCCAACGCATTTTTTCGCATAATGAATAAATTCATTTAACTACCTAACCAAGAATGTGACCTTCAAATATCCCAAAATCCTACTTAAGCACAGTTTGAGAACGGGAAATAGTAAGGACAATTTAAATCCTAACTCGTTAATCAGTAATTAATAACAAATTGAATAATTTATTTTAAAATAAAAATTTTGGTTAAAGAAGCCTTTCGAGAAATCATTCCTACGGGACAATTCGGTTTATGCTTACCACAATTTAATGAAGCCGAAGGTGCGTAACCATTGATGCTCCCACGCATTGATTTTCATATTAGGCAAACATAGAAATGGTGGTAAAATAGGCCAAGAAAAAATTGAAAGGAATGTCTAAATCTAGCTCTTTTGTTTTTTTTCGATTGTATGCAAAACTCGCGAATAAATTATATTGGACAGAATATGAGAGCCATAAAAATTCTAGCTTCTGAGCATTGTAGAGTATGTACCAACAAAACATGTCTACGTCCGAAGTTAACGAAACCCGATTCAAATATAGGACGTGAAATTAATTGGTATGTGATCACAAGAAAAACTGGAAATAACATGACTATTAAGTTAGTTAATGTGAGAAGCGAAAGTTAAATTATCGCATTTTAGACGGTAACTCATTCGGTTAAATTACAATGAAAATATGTACGCAAGGTTAACCAAGCTTTATCCGGTAATAATAAACCACAATTGTCGCTGTTTAAAACCATTGTTTACTCGTGGATACAATGGTATTGTTGTTTATCTAGAGCTCACAAACTTGATCGAAAGAATGGCTATGATGACTTAATCACGTTTGTGAAATCTAAATTAACGCCACATATATTTCGTTAAAAATTCACTGCATAGCATATTCACCTTAAATTTCATTTAACGTCATTCATTTGTTATCATCAGAGCACAAAATAAAACAAAACTTGCGCAGATCAACTCACTTTGAATATTTGGTTCTATGAAGCATAAATGAAGCTATCCAATCTAATAATGTCATATACCCGAGAATTACATGTTTTGCGGTATTGTATGAATTGTTATCATCTTTTAGAATTAAACAATCAAAGATTGTGGGGGAGGGTAATGATGTCTTATATTTAAATAAAGTTTCCAAACCAAAGATAAACATCAATCATATTTGATTTACAGATATATTTCGACTTAGAATGGTCATCAGAAGCGCGTGACTAATAGCTTAATAATAAAAATTAATATATATATATATATATATATATATATATATATATATATATATATATATATATATATAGAACAAAACAACGTACTCCATGGAATAACATTTATTAATAAATCTTATTTCTACCAGTATCTACAGCCATTGTTCTGGATTCGTTAGTATATTCGTTCATCCAATCCCACTGTACATTTGTTGTAACCAATCTCCTCTTCGTTGTGCTAGCCTTTGTTTTGCGCAATTTAGACCACTACTATTGCGCAATTTAGACCACTCCTTTTGCGTAACGTCATTTGGTGTGTCATCGCTTTCATTGTAATTGCGTCCGTAATTGATGTATGTGTCGTATTTTGCGAAGCGTTGGCTATTTTAAAGGCATGTCAGTTATGTCTTTATTCCAGTCCAATTTAATTTCTTTTTGAATTATTTTCTGCACGTTTAAGCAGGGCTTGAGCTTATTAATTGCAATAGCTTCAAAAACCAGAAGCATTTTCTCTGTTTTTGCCTTGTAGAGAACTGAAAAATTGTTACTACTAACAGCATGACCTGTGAGTAGTACATGTTCCCAAATTACTGATTTTTGTGCAGGAGCTGCACCCCTCTTTAATAGTTTTTGAGGGAGATGCTGATTTATTCTAGTTTCGAGCCTCTTTTTTGATCTGCCGATGTACTGAGCGTTGCAGGTACATTGGAATTTGTATACAGACAAAGGTGTTGACGTCACAGAGAGGCTATCTTTTTCATTCGTGCGCATCAGTTTTGTTGTGTTGAACACCACTCTCACTTTTAATGATGGAAACTGTGCTTTTGTCGCTCGAATTACTTTTCGTTTGAAGATTTCCGCTGGAAGATCACCTCCAAAGGGAACACTAAGCGTTACTATCTGGGGAGTGATTTTCTTCCAAATTGGCCACGATTTTGTTGCGTTGCCTCAAGTTGTATTCAATGAACCAGTCCGGATAGAACTATCAATATATATATATATATATATATATATATATATATACAGAGAGAGAGAGCATCTCTAGTTAGCAAGGTCTCTAATCTAGAATGAAAAAATGGTGGAGGTTAGTTAGAATAGATTCCATATGTAGGTCACTTATATGAATGAAGCCATTCTGCTGTATAAATCGTGTTTCTCCGACGGAATCCTCGGAAATAAACAGTCTGTCGAAAGTTAAATTTATATAAGATAGCTAAACATCTGCTTCAGTATTAAGAGGTTAGCTTTTAAATATTTGGCAGTTGCCTTTAAAACGGGTTTGAAAATCACTTCTTTTATATACTTGTGTGTATGATGGGCGTTTCCCTAGGTTTTTGGCAGGATTCATGATATTAGTGGCACTGCGGCATACTAGAGTCTGCCAGTCATGTGGCTTCGAAACGGGGCAATGACCATAAAATAATATAATAATGGATAAATCATCTTAATCTGAACATCGATGTAAAGTTAAATAGTATAAATGTAGATTAAACAAACTGTGAATTAAGGCGCTATTTGCTAACTGAAAATTAAGATAATTGCTATTGGCTTTTACCAGTAAAACTGAATAGCATCACAGTGCAAGATTTTTTTATACTCTCATCAGTCGAGTTAATTTTTCTATGTGGCAAATTGCCACAAGGCAAAAGAAGGGCGACTTTCTTTTTAAATTGCGAACAATATTTTTAATAAAGTAGTTATTACACCTATTTTGTTTCATGTGTATGGGAAATATTAAATATGTGGTAAACTTTTGTGAATTGAGCACCCAGAAACAAGTTTGATTCCAAAGGCCAAAAATTCATGGCGCCGACATTATTTAACGCGTTCGTACATTATATATATATATATATATATATATATATATATATATATATGTGTGTGTGTGTGTGTACATTTTGACAGAATAGGCTAAGATAGCAAATTAAATTCTAAGAAGTAGACCAATTTCGTCCTTACTAAGCACTCATCGAATACATGACAAAATTTTCTCGGCTCCGGGATCGAACTAATATTTGTATGCTTCGAAGTATTGTAATTCAGTTTCCAATTACACGCCAATGCTTAGTTTTTGGTCAGTCTTTTCATCGGGTAGAGCTTATTTCTCATCACTTTCGGTTGAAACTTCCAATTGGCGACTCCTGATATTTTAATAGCAATGATATATCGTGCAATCTTGAGAACTTAAATTATATGAAATTATAATGGCGGGTTTTTATAATTTATTTATTTTGTTAGTATAGGATAAACGTAGCATATTGAAATTACAATTCATAAAGTAGACTCGGTTCGGAACTATTGGACACCCATAAAGTACTAATTAGAAATTCCACCACCAGGGTATGCATTATATATTAATATAAATGTATATATTCCTAAAAGTACTTTTAGAGTGCCGAATAATTGCGACAGTTCTACTTGATGAATTACATTTGCTATATTATGCAATTTTTAGTTTATAATAACCTATATATATATATATATATATATATATATATAGCACTTTGAAAATTAAATATAAAACAGTTAACTAAGCGACTTGAAAGCATACAAAATATATGCATTGAATTGACGATTATTTTCTGTATATGTAGCAAATAATCTTCAGCTTAATATATATATGCCGTATGCCTTAAAGTTGCTTAGTTAACTGTTTTGTATTTAGTTTTCTCTGGAATTTCTTTTAATTCCATAATTATAAGTTCTGGCATCATCCAAATATCACACACTTTTAAAAAAATATTGCGGACAAAGCTTGAACTATGGAATGTTTTCTTCGCAGTCTGTGACTATCCATTATGACAGTTTTCGGTGATATCCATTCCATACTGTGTTTATAGAAGTGATATCACGTTCGATGAGACAGTGGTATTTAATTTAACATTTATACAATTAAGCTATCGTTGATTGCACGGTTGATGTTTAATGTTTAAATCAAGATTTCGAACTTAATATAAGCACCAAACCAATTTTATAAACATTTTTCAGTATAATCTAAACATCGTATTATTTAGAAAAAGCAACTCATCCAGTAGACTGGTTTTGTCCAAATTGGACTACTGGACGAATTGCCTTTGCTAGCTTATACAATGCTAGACTTATACTGACAAATTTATATATAATTGGATTGTTGCTTTTATCAAGTTCGCAACCTTGATTTAAATAATATCTATCGCCGCCCGCGCAATTAGTAATTATTTATTGGTATAAATACGGTTGCCCCACTTTGCATGACGTCTGTTCGAGAATGAGAGAGTGTGGCTAGCCAGTTGCGAATTTAGCTCAAAATAGATGTCACACAGACTCCATCCGAAGAGAAGGATAACCAGAAGCGTGTGTTGGTAGGTAACAAAATTTGTGCGTAATTGCGGTAGTGTGGCGTAATTGACAGTGTCACAGACTCCGAAGCAAACGTGCAATGCTTGAAGAGTTCCCAATAAAGACGACACCGGTCTACTGGATGAATTTCCTTCGCTTATTTATACAAAGTTAAGTTTCTACTATCGAATGTATATATTATGAGCTTGATGATTTAATCAAGCTCATAGCCTTAATTTAAATAACTTTTATCATCCCTCGTGCAATTAACGATTGATTAATATTCTCTCACAGTTCGTTTCTACTATATGATGATATTGAATATACACAGTCAACGTATTTTTCAGCAAATTATTCGAAATTTTAAATTTTGCTAAATAATTGCACAAAATATTTCGTATTATTTCTAATTTAAAAATTAATATTCAAAATTTATTTGCTTTGGATGAATCGCTAACCACATAATAGACTTATAGATGGAATTGCACTGGAGTAAAATGTTTTGCCTTCAAACGCTGCAAAAGATGACATTTCAATTTTTAATATGAATCGGTCATTGCAAGATTGACACAATGACCTCCCTGTGATTCAATTGAATTCACGATCGTTAACGACATTCAATGCTAATTGCTCTCAATGGTTGGTTATATACAAGTATAAGCAATATTTTTGCTCAATTTCAAACAGAATGCCTTTATGATAATATCTAAATGTAATAAATAAACGTAAAATTTAATAATGATATATGTACGACCAATGGTTAGCATATAATTCTAAAAACGATTGACTGTGCGGTTTTCGATAACCAAGTAATTAAATCAATTTTGCAAAACTGGAAAAAGCTGAAGTCCCATATATTATTTAATGTTTCACCGAAGGTTACAAATTACAGTTAATTCCATGTACTCACGCGTTCTGACTTTCTTTGATCACCATAGAGCACACAAGAAATCTGTCTGATCGAGATAAAACCACAATGCGCACTTGCTGTGGACATTTTCCACCGCTGTCAGCTCAACAGGTCTTACATAAACTGTACTGGAGTGGAATGTCAATTTTATATTATATTTTCTTTCAAGATCGTGGCTTCATAAAAGTTATTGCTACAGTCATTTCTTTTTATCAATGATCTAACAAATGAGGGTCTAGGAGGTAATGAAAAATAAATTTATCAAATATGCACATTAGAAACAAACACAAAACCCATGTCAACATGCGAATCAGTTGAATGAGTTTCCTTGATGCGCAACTGGAATAATTGTAATTACCTGATCTGCGTTTTGACTAACGCAGCTTTCATTGTTCCAGTAATTTTCTTTTTCTTTTTCTTTTTTTTTTCTTGAAACATTTGTTTCGTGAAATGCATCTGATGAAGATCTTCGGTAATGAAGATCGAAATATCATAGAAAAAGAAAATTACTGGAACAATGAAAGCTGCGTTAGTCAAAACGCAGATCAGGTAATGCGAATCAGTTTTTGTATAAATTATTCGTTTAGTGCAGTTTTATATGTGTCTTGTAATTTCCATTTAATTTTGAATATTTTGGAAATGAACTTATTTAATGCTTGAAATCCGTCACGCCTAAATTTCGTTCCTCCCTTGTTTCTAGAATCATTCCCGGCTTCCTTCCTCGGGAATGTACTCATCATGTGAATTTAACGAAATGTCACAGGATAACTACATTCTTGAGCATGGTAGCCGGAAATAGCTCTCAAAATATAGAAAAAATACATTTTGGCGGAACCAGTTTTTAATGACGAAAAAGCTTGAATGTTTGTGAAATTCACGGCTCTCGGCGAAGGATAAAATATTAGCAATGAAATGGATTTAAAGTTTGCCCAGTTGTTGCTACATGTTCTATTTCACCAATTGCCTTTGCTGGTCAACTATCTAAGATTAAAAGAATGAAAAATTGCGAAACTGGATTTATCAAAATTACTCGATCTGCATTTTGACTAACACAGACTTAATTCCCATTGTTTTGCTTCTTGTTGATAATTCGGCAACCATTGGCGGTCGCCTTTTTCAGTTCACCCGTCATAACTAGTTTAGAAAAACAAACTAATGAAGCAAGTTTTCTTCATTAGTTTGTTTTTTTAAACTTCCGTTGATTGGTGAACTGAAGAAGGCGACTGCCAAAGGATGACGAACTATTTTAAAGAAATATAACAACTGTGATTCAGCCTGTTATCTAAAATTAAATTCTTATGCAGCGAATGTATTATTTGAGTTAATGCATCATTATACTATTGGTCGCAGGCTAGTTATACATACGCATTAGAAATTAATAAGGAACTCATTGCGAAGAAACCATATTCTAAAGTATTTACTAGTACATCTAAACCAGAAAAAGCGTAAATACATTCATACACACACGGCATACATCGTTATTTATGAATCTATGCTTATATAAGTGAAACATTTCTCCTATCGATTCGACATTACCTACAAATAGGTTAAAAAAATCTTGCATTATGTATTGCTTACCTACTTTAAAATTAATTCAAATAGCACCAAAGTTTACATGAACAAAACGCATGTGCACATGAGATTATGCTTTTTCCATTTGGACTATGGTATATAGTTGTGGTCAACTGAGGAGTCGTCAATATGCACGAAATGCATGTGTACATGACATTATACCTTTTTTCGCGCTATGTTTGGTATATTCTTCCGGTCCTAGTGGAATTAATTTGTTACTAGGTAAGCAATACCTAACAAAAAAAATTTCATATGTACTACTCTGCACCAAAAAATATATAACTTTTATATAGTTTAGGAATTCGCAATTTTTTGTTGTTTCCGACTTTAAAAAATAAATAGGTTCCTATTTTATTTTATATTTTTTAAAGCAAGCTATACGTTTTTTCTCTCCGCAACTAATTAAACAAGAAATGTGTGGCTTCACTAAGCATTAATTAGTTAATTATACGTGTTTGCTCATTTGGAGATACTTTTACTCGTGCTTTGTTGCTGAAAAACAGTCGATAAAGAGTATATTTTGGCGTCAAAATTTATTAAAGACATCTTAGTTCATCACTTATTTAAATACATTAAGTTTAAGATAATCACCAATAACCTTTTTAGTCAATTATGTAGTAGGTGTTGTGCACCTAGTAACAATTTAGTTTAAATATGACTATAAGTATAAACCAAAGTCAGCATGAACGGAAATTTTTATCTCATGTTCTCATTTGTGTCGTATTTATTGGCGACTCATCAGTCGGAGTCGGTTTTACGCCATATATTCACTATATATTTTAATGACAAACATGGGACAATTGGACGGCACGAACTCCTATACGACTAGTGGGGCTAACGTCATGTAAAGTCTTCGACAATGCGACATCAAACCCAGCCAACTATATATAATATACTCGGAACCTGTAAAGTTTACTAACACTGTGGTTGCCGTTCAGTACATTGTACCAACTCAGGTTGGTGGAAAAACTTTCATAAGGTAAATTAAGGCCATTTTTGCACATCAATCAGTCTATTAAATAAGTTGGATACATATAGATATATATAGCCCAATTTATCAGCCTTACTGCTACCCAACCATGAAAAATTATTAAAAATGAATAAAACATAATTACAAGACACATGGATGCTCGAGACAAGCCCTAACTGCCCATCTAAAACGTTATCTGGAGTAAGCGTTCTCAAAGACAAGGTGACATAGGCCATGGAGCTTCCTTGCGGTTATCACTATATCACCTCACAACACTACCCCATCTCACAGTATAATCTGCTGACTTTGGTTTATCCTTTAGTCCTAGTTGTATTAATTGGTTATCAGATGCAAAATACCTAATATAAAGTTGCATATATATCAGTTCTGCGCAAGACACAGTATCTAACTGTTATATATTTATATAAATAATGCCATGATTACCACAAACTGTGGTAATTGATATCGGTCAATGCCAGAGTGTATATATTTGTGGGTGTAACAGGTGTTCAGAATTAGCTGTAATTCTTAATTTTTATGAACTTGAGCATAACTTGAAATTCATTATGTTGTTACCATTTAACACTTAAATGATAGTGAGCAGTATTTAAGTACCAACAACTGTAGTGTTGCACGCTTCATAATTAGTATATATATATATATATATATATATATATATATATATATATATATATATTACATATATTGAGTTGACTTTGAATTCGCTTTGTCGAACTTATTATCAAGTTATCTATACTAATGCACGTTTGCACATCCATATAATAGATTGGACCGTCCGACTGATCCACATTCCTCACTCAATTATATAATGGTTTTCGGGCGTTATACCGGCTCCAACTGATGAATCGCCAGTAAGTACAAAATGAATATGCACATGAAATAATGCATTCCGTTCATGCGGACTTTGGCTTATCATTCTGCTCCTATTTGTACTAATTTGTTACTAGGTTCGCAACACCTAATACATAATTGCATATATGCTAGTTCTCCGAAACGAAAAGTATCTAAATCTTATTAATTGTTCCAGTGAAAAAGCAATGAGATGAACTGACGCGTTTCAACTTTTTATGGTATTACTCGAAACACGACTGAAAACTAAATAATGAGGATGAAACTGTAATTTATCGATATTTTTTTGTAAATCTGTAAAGAGATTTCACATACATCATTCTCACGTACATTTTAATTTTCTGAAAAAACAAAATTGCGAGCTTAGTATAAACTTCAATCCAATTGCATAGACCGGTTAAATAAGATTGGAATGGTCGACTGGTTAAACATATATTAATTCAACGGTATTTCTGCTGCATAATTTCTGTCCAGTGTCGATTATTAATTTATTGGAGTTATTGTCCCATAAGTATATTTTATAAAATTATCGAATCCTTTCTTGCTCGGATTTGATGCAAAATATTTATATCTAATTTTCTAACTCGAGATAAACGCCAATCATTTTTGATAAAGGAATAATATATTGCACAAACATCGCTAATCCCACGTAGTGACGTCTTTTTTTCATTTGAAGGTTATCATCAGATCACGAAACAAGAACTGTCTAATGGAAGTTCAAGGACTATATATATATATATATATATATAAAGTATTCTTATATACACTACTTGAATTGAACATTGGTGCAACGTTTCTTTACAGTCAAGCCCATAATTTTACTTCAGATTTCGCTCATTCCATATTAGTTGAATGTTAGATAAGCTTTGATTGGACTGATGGTGACAGTAAATAATTTAGGTTATTCCGTGGCAAATTCTGGACAGCACGTAATGAGTTCCAAATATAGACGAAACCGGTCTACTGCATTATACTATGCTTAGTTTATATTGAAAAATGTATGTTTAAAATGTGACTGCAGTTTACATCAAGATCGGAACATTAACTTTAACGAAGTTTAAAACCTATCACAAATTAGAAAGCGAGCGTCAATCATGAAGAATAAAGCGTTTAGAATTTGCTTAAACATTTATGGATTGCGAAAAATTGAAAACATTTATATGACTAGTTAAAATAATGCGATTTTTAGTTACCTCAAATTTACAGGCATACATTTTATAATTACTATCTCCACGTGCACAATCAATGATTGCTTAATGTAATAACTTATGCGAATAGAGCGATAGCAACAAAAAATGTAAACGGAATTCCATGTTAGCTATACAACCAAACTTCTACTGAAATTTATCGCATATGAGTTGCCGAAGGTGAGAGCTACATTTCGGATCTTCAATCATCGTGAAATAATCCGATTTAGTTTACACCCGTGCTATTATGATGACTATGAAATTCACAGCACATCTGCACGCTTGACAGTCAGTGGAATGGTTATAATATTCGACTACTTAATAGAATGAGCTTATTTTAAGTCAGGAAACTTGATTATGTTAAATTTTATGAAAACCGATGTTATCAATGGTCATTTGATGCAATCGAAATCAATACACCCACATAGTCTACTAATCTGCCATGCATAGGACCGGAGAAAACGGTACATTTATTCTGAGTGATTGAAGGGGAAATTATTTCAATATGTAGAAACTGTAATGTGTATTCAAACGTAGTAGACTATCTTCGGTTTTGCCTAATGAACTTCTACTTACTACTCCATGAAGTACATTTTAATACCGATATGACTACTTTGGCATATATCGCCTTTTACGTTGTAGTCTGTAGATTTTTTTGTCTGTTTGGTTAAAGCTTCTTATGATCTCTATTCGTCTTTCTCAAAGATGTGTGCGTGACGCAGTCTCCCGCTTGCCAAGCGCTTATTAACTATTATGACTGATCGTTTCATCACCAGAAGCGTTTTAAATTTTATTGCGATATTTTCAGTAGAATGTGTTTATTATTACTTTCTATCCACTAATTTTACCGAAATTTCTAAAAAATAATATGCTATTGCATTTACGTGTGAAACTATCCGGAGTCTAGCCGTTTCATCTCTTTTGTGCCATTTAATTATATCAGTTGAGATTATAACAAAAAATGTACGCGTTAATTAGACTCAAAGTTTGTTTGCTGAACGCTAAAAAGACTAGCCAGTTAGGCAAGCGTGAACATCCTTTGCAGCGCTATTTGTCAATCAAAAATTATAATTCAGCATTCACTTAAATTTTAATTGAGCCTCTTTTAGATTTCGTGCTGATTCGCTTAAAATCCACAGGGATACTGTTTAACTGTTTTGATTTATAACGCTGACTAGACATTGACATTGTTTTAGAAGCCATGTTGCCTCCATTTACTGACATTATTGAAACAGGTAGATTACAGAAAACAAAGAGAGGCATTGCGATTTCTCTTAGTTCTGCAAAATTAATTATAATCATTCCTATAACTAACTGCGCAGACATTGTTGATTTTTAAAAAATTAACTTTTATGAATGCGCGAAAGCTAAAAATTATGTAATGATTGTGACTACATAGAAAACGTGCAGCCGACACTGAAGTCATAACCAATGGATGCAAGCAAAGTTAATATGGAGAGCTGTATCACTGCATTTTGTTAAATTATGTATTCTATTTAGTTCGATCCCAGCTAATCAGTATTCCGTTGGTCTTTGATTGTGATCGGGAAAATTTGTAATGTCCCAATGCTTGCAACTGACGCTGTATTTCCTATGTAATCACGTGCATCAAGCTGGCCGACAATAGATAAACAGCAATAGAATTTTAGACACCAATCCATGACTAGCAAGACTACTGGCAATCACATGAACCCACAATTTTAGCCTTCCACTATCAGTATCGAAACACTACGGGGAATTTGATCATCGAATGCCGATCTGCAATCTATCCATAGTGTAAGGAAAATGAGGAGTGCATAAATCTTATTGCATAATCAAAACTATTCCTCTTCATAAGCAATCCGGCTGCACTATAAATGCGGTCACTAACACAAAATTTGCAGCTGCTGCCAAATTTTAATGTCAGGATTTGTAAAACAACTATTTATTGAAGGGTGATAATATTAAATTATTTAAACCATATTTCAACTTCGAGAACTGTACACATCCCATTCAATAACCATTCGCTCAAAATGTCCAAACTATCGTCGCTCAACCATACTGTTGAATGTATTAATGGAGTTAACATCATATATAGTCTCCGACAATGCAGTATTAAAGCCAACACACCAAATATATATCGTGCATGTAAAGGGTAAATACACAATGGTTTCCAACACTATGGTTGCCGAGTTGGTGCATGGTACCAACGAAATGAATTTCAAGATATGCGAAATTTCACCAAATTTGAGAATTACAACCACTTCTGAAAATTGTTACATCAGTAAGTCAATACGTTCTGGCCTTGACTGATATCTGTCATCATATTTCGCGGTACTCATGACATTATTTAATTAAATAATAGAGTGGTTATATACTGTTTGTTCCGGGGAATATATATATATATATATATATATATATATGCAATTCTTAATTAGCTGTCGAGTACTTAGTAACAAATTAGTTCAGATAGTACTATAAAGATAAACCAACATGAGCATCAACGAAAGGTATGATCTTACATACACATGTGTTTCTCAGTGACTGACGACTCATTAGTAGTAGCCGGTACTACGCTAGTAAGTACGAAATGTATGTGTACGTAAGATTAGACATTTTGTTGATTCTGACTTTGGTTTATACTTCTGGTGCCATTTAAACTAATTTGTTATTAGATACGCTATACCTTATACACAATGGTAATTATATTGGTACTCCGAAACGAGAAATATATAGGAACCATATATTTAATTGAATGATGCCTTGATTACCGCGAACTGTGATTTTCTGGAGTAATAAATGTTAAGAAGTAGTTTTTATTCTCAATTTTAGCGAAAATTGGCATATCTTGAAATCCATTGTGTAAGTACGAGGTACCGAGTTGGAAACAATATTGTTGATTCCCTTTACAGGTTTGGTATATTGCTATATAGTAAATTTATATATATTAAAAGTCGCTGTGTCGAAGACTTTTTATGAATTTAACTTCACTACTGTTTGTATATACATTTATATAGGAGATTTTACCGTCCAATTTTCCAGCATTTTTTGACTACATATAGTTGGTGTAGTGCGACGTACGGGCTTCTGCTGATTAGTCGCCAGTAAGCACGAAATATATATTTATATATATGTGTGTGTGTGCTCGTTGTCTGTATAATCTAAAAATTTAATTAGATAAACAGAATATCATCAACTACACCGGTTTCATCCATATTGAAAACCCACTGTAACTTTAGATTTATTAAGTTTATTTACTCCATAATATACTAACAGGTGATTTATTAGATAGAAATTCCCACTGACAAATTTTTATTTATTCTATTAAAAACATTGAATGCTGCTTTCGTTACAAACTAACATGTTAGTTAAATCAAATAACACTTGAAGTTGGCAGCCTAGTGTACTTCAACACCTATCACATATTTTTAAATTTTACGTTTACGCGTTGACGAGCCTTGGGTTCTTAAATGTCCATTGATTGCTGCTTTTGCCGTAAAGTATTTCTGAATTAAAAGAACTTCAGGAGTTTCCAATAAGTCGAAACAGACCTACTGGATGAATTTTTCTTTCTACATTATACAATGCTTAGATTATTTTGGCATATATATATATATATATATATATATATATATATATACTGCTAATAATATATATATGTATATATATATATATATATATATTACTTTATACCTTCGTTCATGCTGTCTTTGGTTTATCCTTCTGGTCATATTCGAACTAATTTGTTATCAGGTGCACAACACCTTATACATGATAGCTATAAAGTATTAGGAAATAGTTCCTTTTTCAGGACCGTAATCAATTTTAATACCACACTGAATTGATTATTTCAAAAGTACTTACCCTTGATATCGTTCATGAATTTGATTTAGAATAAATGTCTCAGTGAGCTCATCAGACACGTTTATAATATATATATAATTTCATACATAAATTAATAGGTTCTAAAACAAATAATATGAGCGTTAGGCTAACAAACTGGTAGTATCCTTGTATATTTTCAAGTTATTTTCGCAAACTTTATGATCATAGTTTGAAAATCAGAAATGCGACTTAATTAGCTGGGTCTTTATTTCCAATTGATTAACCGCGCTACATTCCAGTTATACAACTGGTTATTAATTGGTTCGGCCTAAATAGGGCCGTTGTCTTTTTATTCTATAACTGTAAACTGTTATGATGACTGCGAAGTTGCTGATGATCATACAGTCATCTATGAAGTCCATAAACATGGTTCGGACCAGGAAATTGTGTCCTTCCCACCAAGCAGCTGCAATTGTATTTTTACTTATCCTGTTTATTGTGTGGCCAGTAAACATAAAGCTTTTTGCCCGTATTTGTCTATTAGTCACGTTATAGTGTATACAGCTACTGTATTATAAAACACTCATTCATAACATCCGTGAATGAGTAATATATCTTATGCCCTACATCGAGGGAGCAAGAAAACATCTTTACCATACCAGATAGGATGTAGAATGAGCATTTAGTGTAGTAAGCGACACTTCTTTAAAGGAATATTTGTCACTAACTAACGTCCAACTTGCGTCAACAACTTTCTGCCTGATTATCATCTTTTCTCTATAAATGAGGAAAACAACTGTTTGCTCTACAGTCATCCATTTTCTTGGCTTTTGTAAAATTCAGGCAATGGCTTGCGATTGAACTGTCACTCACTTCGATCTAAACGTTTTCTTGTTTTTTATTATTGTCATGTTTAGTCGCAAAAGTAAATCAAAGCAGACCGACTGTTCAAATGTCAATGCTTTATTTATTAATCAGTTAGTGAAGTAAGGGCCAAAACTTGCGAATATTTGTATGTAATATCGGTTGTTGAGGAAAAGATTAATGTTAAAAGTTTGTTATTTAGTGGGTTAACAACTATTAGAAGAAACATTTTTTTCGAACTAAAATTGTTTTTGGTCCAAGTTTTGTATTGAGTGTATTTAAGTAAGAGTGTTCGATATGTAACCAGAGATCAAATAAATGAGTATATAAGTATGGATGACGATGAACATATTAGGATCAGAACGTTTTTGGCTGTCGATGAGCGTGATGTAGGATGATAGATGAAATCAGGCGGGAAATAATAATGAGGTCATGTGTATACGATTTTTAGAATGTGGGAAATATATTTCATGCAATTATTGGTTATTGAGTATTACTGGTAATAGAGTAAAGAATGAAACGAACGTAGGTGAGGGAGTAGGATAGTGAGAAAGAGATTAATGAATTGAGAAATATGAATGGTTAGAAAGTGCAAGTAATAAAACGAGGAAATTAGAATGTAAAAAACTAATTATTGAGTAAAGAATACAACAAACGGAGCTTAGTTTTCATGGCGTTACGGCGACTCAGTTTATCAATAATTAAGTAGGTTAGTTTCTGAGTAAAATTGTGATTAATAGTGCAATATAATTCAGTATATGAATTCTTTTGAGCTTTTGGCATTGTAAAAGTGAGGAAGACGGAATGGGGAACTAAATTTGTGGAATATTAATCAGGTGAATTTAATATTCAGTTAGAAGATACTCTATTTCATTGTCTGCAATGGAGAATAAGGAATAGATGGAAAGATTGGACGCCACATTGAGAAGAAAAGCGAATAAGTAAAGTACAAATTCAGTTTATTACAGGTAAGAAGAAGGCTGCAATTATCCATAAAATGAGGAGAAAAACAAGTGATTATTACTGTTTATAAGTTTTAAAATTGGGTGAATTGTTTATTGAAATAGTAACAGATCTTGCATTAGAGATAAAATTAGAAATATTTGCGATTTTATTCTGAGCAACAAGCGTGGAAGTTATACTGGGAGTGAATGTATAGGCAAGCTATTTATTACACTAGGGTGTGAGTTTTTGAGTGAATTACTTAGATTTTGCTGAATGAAAAGTTCACTTAAATAGGTCTATTTTTCAGTATGTGTGCGTGGAACTGAGATAGTATGTGCTGCGGTGAATTTTAACAATTTGTATATCCTCAAATTGTTGTTAAACTTTGAGCATTTACTCGACTTGGCCTATACCATTATTTAGGCAATTTCTTTTCACTTAGTCCATTTTTACAAAAAAAGTCAACCTTGGGCATCTAGTCAGATTGAAATCATGACTAGACGGCGGTTTATTCAAGCATGCGCCTATGACTTTTCATGTTTTGAACGCTAATCGAACTGTGTGTCACCCCTTTTCACGCTTGGCTGAAGTTTAATTTATTGCCTATCTTGTCTTTTTTCGCTCCATTGTTTAAAGGAGCTAACGAGCTGGATTTTAGTTCCATATAGAGAGGCATAACACTATGATATGTAGCCAACCGGTGCATTAAATCGATGCTCAACTAATTCTTTGCATTTCGACTATGCTTCGCAATGTGTAGTCGCGTGTATGTTTTGTGCAACAGTCTGTGGATGAACTGCTTAAACTCGAAACGGTAGTATACCGATGGATACATACTCCACAAGCAGTTATAGACTTAATTATGCGAACTGTTTACATACTTGATTTCATTTAAATTTGTTACCAATGCAACATTATTAAGCGACTTGTTGTTGTTGCAAGTCTGGTTAAATTAAATTTGTAGACTTTATTCAATACTTCCTAAATTGATATTTACCTTCACAAAATTAAAAGGCTTATTTCATATGGTCTAAAAATGCATGCAATAGCTAATTCAGATTGAAATTTTCTGCTCTTGCGAGCTTATACATTAAACGTAGATATCTGAATCAAGTATTGGCGAAATCAAATTCAGGCTGCATTACTCCTAGAAGTTATATGAGATTTAATGAACTCAGAACGAAACCATTTCTTAGTATGTATACGGATCTGCTACGTTATATAATATGTAGATAATTCAAATAGATATATATATATATATATATATATATATATATATAATACTTGTTTAATTGTTTAACTGGTACAAATGTAGCAAAAGCTAGCACAAGTTCATATTCGTGGCTGCATCGAAATTGCCCAGGCGCTGTTTCCATTCAATTAAAATTTATGCGAGACCACTAGCTGTGAAAGTCGCATATCTGATTTTCTAAAACTTACACGTGAATTGCGGTTTGATCCTCGTTAGTTAGTTTACAGTTTTGCTCTGATTGTGATCGCGTAAATTCGAAACTCGTTAAGACACCTGATTAACAGTAGTTTTGCCGTTCTGTGCGCGGTCAGACACAGTGAGATTGGTGTTTGTTTTAAGCTCGAAAACTTGATTTAAAGACTTGTCACCACCTGGTGCAAATAATTCTTTTTTAGTTGTATACTTTATGAATATTTTTCTATTATATCGTTAGTAAAATGCATGGGATCGCTATGGTTCACTTAGCTGAACAGTTATCCAAATACATATTAGTAATATACATGTACGCATACGTATACATAAATGACGCACGTTTATCTAGAACCATCAATTAATAAATATGAGATCCGGAAATATCTATACACTAAACCATTTAAACGAAATTGGTTCTTATCTGGAACTTGTATTTTTGTATTATGCATTGTGGGCCTGGTAAAATATTAGTTAAAATATGACCAGAAAGAAAATTTTAAATTTATTAAGTCAGGTTATAAATTTCGTTTAAATAAACTCATCTATATTTAGTTTAGGTCTATCAACCATTGCTGACTTTTCACAATAATTAAACGAACATTGGTTGCGCGGGTGGTGATAACAATTATTATAA